>JAKSZP010013546.1:0-83007 GCA_022478985.1 Massospora cicadina | reverse complement strand
TTTTCACAAGATCTACAAAAACACAACCATTGAAAATGGGATGCTTTACAAGATTGCAGAGGGTAAGAAGTATATTTTCCCAAGACCCTTAGCCCAAACAGACCTAATAATGGCGGCACATAAGGCCATAGGGCATGGCAAATTCAAGAAAATAAAAGAGCATATGAAGTAATTCTACTATTGGGAGTCAATGCATTTCAACATCCAGAATACGCTGGAATGCTGTGCAGAGTGCCAAGGCAAAAAAAACATTCTGAAAAAACACATCTTACCAACTTGTTCAGCCCAAGTTTGCCTGGCACACTGTATATATTGAAATTGTTGGCCCACTTCCAACAAGCAATACAAAGGCCAAGTACATAATCGTAGCCATCAACCACTTGACCAATGGGTCAAGGCTAAGACCATTTGGGAAGCTGGAGCAGCAACTACCACAAAGGTTGTTTTTGAAAACATCATTTACAAACATGAATATCCCCACGTTATTCTGACTGATAATGGAACCAACTTTACCGCCAATTTCATTGCCAAGCTCAACCAATTAATGGGAGTACAAGGTGTACTCTCTGCTCCCTACCATCCATAGAAAAACAGAACGGTTGAGCGCATAAACGGGATGTTGGTGAACATTATCCAGAAATTAACATCAGCCAAACCATCCAAATGAAGTACTTATCTAAGTTTTGCAGTATTTGCCTACAATATCTCCTACCATTTGTCAACCAGGATGTCTCCATTTCAATTATTATATGAAAGACATCCGTCCCTACCAACGCTACTATATTTGGCCATAGAGGAACCTGGAGAAAACACTTACACTCCCTATGTCAAGAAGCTTGTGGATACTTTAATTAAACTACAAGCTCAAGCCTTTGACAACAGTTTTGACAAGAAAAAGGCCTAACATCAAAAGGACTTAGAGAATCGCTACACACTGGCCAAATTCAAAGTTAATGACGAATTTCTATTTTGCAACACCTATGGATTGGGCCAATTGCAAAAGTTAGCTCTACTGGGTTGGGCCATTTAAAATGATTGAGAAGACCTCTAAGTTTATATATACTATCAAGGATATTAGGACCAGAAATATAAACAACTGAGTCCATGCAAAATTCCTATGAAGGTTCAATAAGTGGGCAAAGAAGAAAAGAAAAAAAGTTTAAAAAAAGAAAAAAAAAACAAAAAACATTTATATATATAATAGTTTTATTTATTTTTAATACTTTAGTTCGCACTTGAAGTTAGGGAGAGGATCCAACTTCAGACTCAACGGGCATTTGTGCCAAAAATAACAAAAAGAGGATCTAACTTTAGACTCATTAGGTGTTTGGGCCGAAGATAACTGATGCCAATGATCAACAAAGGCTAATTGGGAATCTTGGGGATTATGTTTAAGGTAAGTGGGGGGAAATGTCAGATTCTGGTGGTTGACTTGAAAATAAACCCTTTGACAACCATCAGATTAGCCAATTTTCCTCACAATGCTCGAGCTAATACCCTAATTCTTACCTCAAAGTCTATTGCAACTACATGGCTTGGCTGAATATCTCAACTTCAATTAGATCAAGTAATCTATCAAAAAGCTCAGGCCAAATTCACTTGCACATTATGGATGATTATCACTGCATCAAAAGAAGCGATTGGGCCTGATTATTGGAACATTATCAAAAATTCAGTATACAAACTTGTTTGGGATAAACCTGAAGTTATTTTTTAATAGTCCCATGGACAATCAGACGTACAATAAAATTATCAATTTTCCACCCTAGGGCGAAAACCTTATGTCAATCTGCATAATTGGCATGATAGCACTTGCATATAGACCGCCCAAAAGGGAGTACCTAGTGATATTGAGAGAGAAGCCTGCCGACGTCTCAATTAGGGGTACATTATCTACTTCAATCGATGCAGAAATTTCACAGAAGGTGTATTTAGTCAGCAGTATGACAAAACGTAAATCAAGGAGATCCTAGGATAATTAGGCATGTTTTTATCGCAATTGTGTCCCTGAAATCCTACTGATTTTAAGAGTATTTTGCTACCAATAAACCTAAGAATAGGTCTCATTCATATCAGTTCAGGGTCTGAACTAAGGTGGTAATGTATCTGTTGAAATTTTGTGCTCAAATGTGGCCAGGAGATGCCCTAGAGGTATAATCATCGGCGCCTGGCCTAATGACTGAACATCTAAATACCATCTGATAAAAAAATATTTATTTTATTTATTTACTAGTCTTATCTGAATCCTAACTTTGGTGAAGTGTCAACAATCTGGATGTGCCAAACCCTAGCTTGTATCTATTCCTGCTTTGGAAGTTGTTCCCAATTTATGAAGAAAATACTAAGCCCAAGATCAACCAGAAGAGTTGGGGCTAGATTATTAAGCCTAGTGAGTTTCCAACGGTCAGAATACCATAAGCCACAGGCAAAAATTGAGTATTAATTAACAGAACTTTGTCCCAATTAAGCATGTAGGAATATAATTATCAAGCGAGCAGTCCTTGAAATTTCACAGGGAGTCTGAAGATAGATTGCGCAAACCAGAGTCCATGGGCAGGCCCCTGTGACCCCCACTCCCCAGGCAAACTATATCAAAATTTTAAGGAAATAGCACCCACCAAAATCTGAGCCCAGTCAGCAAATTCCAGTCTGGGGGAGCTGGCCTGGACTGGCCGGTGCCAGAAACCAGGTTAGGGTATGACTCAGATCTCAAACCAGGCACCAAATTGACTTAAAACAGTTACCATTACTATCCTGGATGGATCAAGAAAGTTCAGATCGTGAAAATAGTCCATTTGAGAGTTCAAACCAGGTCCTGAACAACTCAGCTCAAAGCCCATGCCTCCTGGGATGAATCTGGAAAATCTGAATCATGCAAACAGGCTCACTCAGAAACTATGACCTATATTAGAACCATCAACTTGGGTTGGTCCCATAAATGTGGAAAAATGTGCAAAAGTTTTTTTTGCCAAAATTTTGAGTTTCACTCCACCACCCTCCATGTCAACCAACCAAATCCCAGCGCCAAACCCCAAATGACCAATCCCATAGTAAATCCTCTATGTGATTCACCCAGCACTTAAGGCAACTTCCCTTTCTAGGGGCGGTTTTCAGTTCATTCTCTTATCTTCTTGTGCTTTGCGCTCAATAAACCTCAAATACCCTGTACAGCTTGCTGCAGCCTCCGTCTGATTTACTTTTAATTAAAACTTCAACCAATCAATCCAGCGAAGTGCGCCATTTCCCAAGTCCTTGTCCCAATGTTTGCTGACTAGTTCATCCAGTCACTTGACCCTGCCATGTGGCAGCGGATAATAAACATAATAAACCAGCTCACCCCCAATGATGAACCCACTGTCCATTCTTTATTGCACATCCATTTAATGTAAACCCTCCCATCCAATATTACTGAATTTTCTGAAACTGCTTCCCTGTTGTAGCAGCACCAGAGCGGCCCTGACCTGCCACTCATGGACTTGGGGTCCACACCTGGCTCAGCCGCTGATGGTCCAGCCCACCTGTGGGGCCAGAAGCACCCCGTTCATGAGAAGCTCAGTCCTAACCCATTTTGCAGGTCACATACCCCTCTGATCTTACCTCTGATCATGCAGCGGCCCCTGTGTCACCCCTCGCTGGTGTGCAAGCTCACTTGTAAAAATCCAAAGGCCAGCAACTGTGAACCCTGGAGGAGTCGTCATCCTCCCTGCCTCTCCCGCCATTGGGGGTAGTCCCCTTAAGACTTTTGGTTGCCCCCATTGCAACCATCTGGTTTGCTTTTAGGTCCTTCAGTACGTTAATGAAATTTCACTTTCCTCACACCCCTGATAGAACTTCACTCCTACAAGCGCTCAGACGCTGTGCCTATGGCATTCTGGGCTCTCCACTGGGTGCTCGCGCACCCTGACTGGGAGCCCAGTCTAATTCTTATCAGCCAAATCCATGAAATAATGAACCAACCTATAATCTCAGCCTTCTCCGCCCTCCTTACTGGCACTGGCGAAGCGTTGTCATATGAACTCACTCTAAACGTGCACTACCTCTGCGTTCTGGGCTTCTCTTTATGGTTGGAAGCCTCATTAATATGAGCTTGCTGACAGGCTTTGATAAACTGGTCCCCACCCCACCGAGCCCTGGCAACGAGTGTCACCCCATCAGTTAACATGATAGGGATGGGGGTCCCCCTGTCCCTACTGATGAGATGGTTGACAAAATCCTGGGTGTCCTGACGGAACTCCAGGTGCGCTTTACTGCTGATGGTGGGAATCCTCACTTCTTTCTGATGCCCAGCAGAGTATGGCTCTCCTTGAGGCCCTGGATGGGGACGCCCATCAATGGGTCATGAAAGTGCTCCGCTCTGCTGCTAAGTCTGGCAACCCCACCCCCTTACTTGCACTGGTCACTTTAGCGGTCCAGGCCCCTGAGTCAAGACTGGCGCGCCTTCTCCATCTTTTTTCATTGGGCAGACAGCCATGGACCTACCCTTCCTGATTAAAGCCTTTGTGGTCCTGGCTCCCACTGTGCCAATCGCTCCTGAAATTGCCATCTCCGCCTTCTGATCTGCCTTGGACTCCACTGCGGCCGCTCATGCATCTTGGGACCCCTCCCCAGGTCCTTAGAGATTGCATTCTCTGTGGCTCGTGCAATTGGGGCCAGGCCTTTCCATACCCCCGCACGTGCTGTTGCAGCTTTTAAGGTACCACACGCCACCCCCTCCACCTGCCAGTGGTCTCAGTCAAGGGAAGCATCCCCCTGGGCTTGCTGCCCTTTGCCCGCCTCTGTGCCCACCTCAGGTATCTCCCCCTGGGGGAATCTCTGCCTGTAGCACCCCAGGTCCTCACCCCTGATCAAGAGGGTGGCCCATTGGGCTCCTAGAGTTCAGAGTCTGTTTGGCTTGGTGCTATCATCCCCCTGGTTGACCCCAATTTCCCCCTGAAGAGGGTGGAGCGGGTGTATGCATCAACCTGCGCCTCAACATTTGGGACAAAGAGGAAGCAAAAGTCCTTCCCAGTTACAAACTAGCTAGCGCCACCTGGGAAATCTCTTTTGATAATGGGTCGTGCCCCCTCCTCAGTAACCTCTCTCTTGCTCATTCCAATAAAGATGATCAAGCCTACTTCCTGTTCCCTATTTCCTTTCCTTCAGAGTCAGGCGAGATCACTGTACAAGACCTCCTCAACACGGGAGCGGCGGACAACTTTATCAAACTCAGTGTGGCACGTTCCTTGGACCTGGCAATTGAGAAAGCTTCATCTATCCTGGGCGCCTCATCAGAGCCCATGAAGTCCTACCACATCTGACGCCCCTTGCACTTCTCCATTCATGACTTTGGGCTTAGCAACCACTTTTCAGCCGTAAAGGATTTGCTCTACTCCATTAATTTGGGGGTGGGCTGGTGGCGCTGCCAGCAGGTCCACATTAACCTTACAAACAACTCCTTGTTGTTCACAAACCTCAAGTTGAGCGGAGAGTTTTCCCTGCTAAAAACCCTCCACCTTGACACATCCCTCGGCTCTACTTCCCCCCAGATCCCGCTTCTATTAACCTCCCTTCAGACTTCCCACCCTTCCTAACCCCCTATAAGTCCATCTTTGACATGTCTCTGGCTTCCAAGCTCCCCCTACACTCTGAATATAACCTAACATTACAGCTGACGGTTGACCTAGTCAAAATCAACTGCCCCCTCTACCCTTACACGGAGGAAGAGGACAAGGCTTTGGCTAGATAATATGTTAGAATAGGGATGGCTCATTAAGAAATCTTCCCCCGTCGCCTCCCCATAGTTTTTTCTAGGAAAGTGGATGGCTCCCTGAACCCTTGTGTCGACTAATGCCATCATAACAACATTATATTCCTGATCTATACCCCCTATCCTTAGAGAAGACCATCGCTCAAGCCATTGAAAGTCCCAAATCTTCTCAAAGTTGGACCTGGTGAATGCCTTTAATCAGTTGAGGGTGGTGAGGGGGCTGGAGTGGCTTAGAGCTATCTGAACCCGCCGAGGCCTTTTACAGTTCAGGGTGATTCCCTTTGGACTGAATAATTCTCCGGCCAACTTCCAGAACCTCATTGATGATGTGCTAGGGGACTTGTGCTTCTCATGCGCTGTGGCCTACATTAACAATTTTCTAATCCATTCCCCCACCCCAGAACAACACACTAAGGATCTAGAAGCGGTGGTGGCAGTCCTCCAAAAGTCAGGGCTCTTCATGAAGCCCTCCAAGTGCGAATTCTTCAGGGACGAGGTAACCTTTTTAGGCAATCTTTACTTGAAAAATGGCTATGCTGTTCCCCCCTGCAAACTCAAGGCTATCCAGTCTTGGCCAGCCCCAACTATGCAAAAACAACTTTTCAGCCTCCTTGGTACTGTCATCTTTATTAAAAATTTTCCCCCAGCCCTCGCCCAACTGACAGCTCCACTCCACCCCCTCACTGGGAAGAATGACCTTTCAAGTGGTCCCCTGAATGCAAGCAGGCCTTTAAGTCTATCAAGGAGGGTTTCCTCACAGCCCCACTCCTACATCATGCCGACATCTCCCACCCCTTTATAATAGCCTGCGATGCCTCATCATTGGCAGTGGGCGCCATGCTGCTACAGGAACATGAGGGAGTCGAACACCCTGTAGCCTATTACTCCCACAAGTTCACCTCAACAGAACAAGCGTGGCCAATATATGATAAGGAGCTAGCGGCAGTGGCGTTGTCACTCACCCACTTGCAATACCTCCTGCAGGGCGCCCAGCATGCAATCGCCGTTTGGACAGATTACAAGGCTTTACTCTACTATTGTAAACCCCAGAAGCTGATGCACTGGCAAACTCGCAAGTACCAGAATTTATTTAGGTTTAACTTCAAGTATGAATTCATAAAGGGCCCCCTGAACGTTTTCTCAGACATGCTCAGTCAAACTCCCTCCCTGTTACCTGATAGTGAGGAGGACCTGCTTGATCTCATGACTGTAGTGCCCCCTCCCAAATCCTCTCCTTGGCCCCCTACAGTAGCTTTTGCTGACCTGGCCCCAGACGTCCCACTCCTCCCCGTGTCCTCGCCTCTCAAAACAGCTTCCCTGAAGGGATAGAGCTTTATGCTGACTTTGAATCTATGAGTCATAATAGAGATCCATATACCTTGTTGGAGGAAACAATCTGGTTCCACAATTGGGTTTGGGTCCCCCCTCCTTACGTAGCCTTGTTATCAAGGAACATCATGTCCCCCAGACAGTTGGGCACCCTGGTATCAAGAAGTGTGCGGATCTCATAAAGAGGACCTACAACCGGCCTGGGTCCTCAAAGTATATTCCCACCTGGATCTCCCATTGTGTCACCTGTGCCGGGTGAAATCTGATCATTTTAGGAAGAAGGGGTTGCTACACTCTCTACAGCAGGCTGAGGGCCCATGGACCTCAGTCTCAGTGGACTTCATCGTGGAGTTCCCACCCTCCTGTAGCTCAGATGCTATCATGGTAGTTGTAGACCGATTTACCAAGTTTGCACTCTTTATCCCCTGCCTCTCATTTATTACTGTGGTGGAGACCACAAATTTGATTGTCAATCATGTCTTTGCCATGTTTGATCTCCCTAAAGAGATAATGAGTGACAGGGGGCCCCAGTTCACTGCCCGGTTCTGGGAAGAAATGTTAACCCTCCATAGCATCAAGCCCTACAGATCCACTGCCTACCACCCCCATTCTGATGGGCAGAATGAGCGGGAGAACCAGGTAATGGAGCAGTACCTGCGCTATTATACGACGGCCTCATAAGACACCTGGGCCAGGATCTGCCCCTAGCACAGTTTGCATACAACAATTCCTTCCATTCCTCAACCAAAATCTCACCCTTTGAGGCCACTCTGGGATATAACTCCTCCTTTTAAATTGGCCCCCAGCTCTCCTCATCATTTCCCACAGCCGAGGACCACATAAGCTCACTCTGTGAGGCACATAACCTGGTCCACAAACACTTGATGAAGTCTATTGAGGACTACAAGAAGTTTGCTGATTGTAAGCGCCTCCCCAGACATGAGATCCAAGTTGGTTCCCTCATCATGTTGGACACTCACAACCTCCCCCTGAAAGCCCCCACCTGTAAGATAGCAGCCAAATGCCCAGGACCCTTTGAGGTTGAGAAAGATTTAGGCAATGGGCCCTACCATTTGAAACTGCCCACACATTGGAAGCAGCATAATGTAAACCATACCTCCCTCCTAACCCCCTTCAAAGGGGAAAGGCCAATATCTCTAAAGCCAATTTCATTGGGAAATCCCAGGAAGTGGAGGTGGAGGTATCCTGGCTTCCTGGAGGTTCTGCTGATCCATTTAATACCTGGTCGCCTGGAAAGGCTACCCATTATACAAGAACAGCTGGGTTAGTGCACGTGATTGAACAAACTGCAAGGACCTGATAGAGAATTCCGCACTTCCCACCTGGAAGCCCCCCATCCCCCAGAAGATTGCGGCCATCCTGGCCATAAACTATCAGAGCGGCACAAATATTATGCCTTGGTCCATGCCCCAAGTGGTGGAATTATCCCCGTCAAAAAAGGAAAGGGCAGTATAAGTCCTGGAGACCAGCCTCTGCAACTGGATAGGGAGCAACACCACTTTTGGATAAAAAGAGGTCTTAAGGGCCAAGTGGACCTCTGTTGCAGTTAAGCAACTTGGCACATGTGGTAAACGAGCCTGGGTGACTTCTCTATCCCTCAAGGATAACCCGTTCCCACCCTTTCCCCCCTCCTCAATCCTGGTAAGTTTAATAGAGGGGTCTGCAGAAAGATTGCGCAAACCAGAGGTCATGGGCAGGCCCCTGTGACCCCCCACTCCCCAGGCAAACTATATCAAAATTTTGAGGAAATAGCACCCACCAACATCAGAGCACGGCCTGCAAATTCCAGTCTGGGGGAGCTGGCCCAGACTGGCTGGTGCCAGAAACCATGTTGGGGCATGACTCGGATCCTGAAACAGGCACCAAACAACTCAGACCAGTTGCCTCAACTCTCCAGGATGGATCCAGGAAGTTTGGATCGCGCAAATAGCCCAATTGAGAGTTTGTACCAGGTCCCAAACAACTCAGCCCAGCGGTCCCTGCCTCCCAGGACAAATCTGGAAAATCTGATGCATGCAAACAGGCTGACTCAGATAATCAGGACCCAGATCAGCACTATCAACTTAATTTGATCCTAAAAATGCAGGAAATTTGAAAAAGTTTTTTGTTTTTGCCAAGATTTTGAGTTTCCCTCCACCAACCTCCCTGCCAACCAACCAAAATCCAGCGCCAAACCCCAAATGACCAAACCCATTAATAATTCCCCTATGCGATTCACCCAGAAATTAATGCAACTTCCCTTCCCAAGGGCTATTGTCAGTTCATTCTCTTATCTTCTTGCACTTTGCACTCATTAAACCCCATATACCCTGTACAGCTTGCAATGGCCTCCATCCGCTTTTCTTTTAATTAAAAATTCTGCTGATTGATATGGTGAAGCACGCCATTTCCAAAGTCCTTGTCCCAATGTTCAATGACTGGATCATCTGGTCGCTTGACCCCACTACATGGCATCAGATCATAAATGCAATAAATCTGCTCACCTCTGATGATGAACCCACTGTCTCATTTGTTCTCACATGTCCTTTTAATTCAAACTCCCCCCCCCCATTCATTCTACTTCTAGATTTTCTGAAACCACTCCCCTGTTGGAGCAGCACCAGAGTGGCCCTGCCCCACCACTCGCAGACTTGGGGTCCACACCCAGCTCAGCTGCTGTTGGTTCAGCCTGCCTGTGAGACCTGGAGCACCCCGTTCAGGGGAAGCTTGGTCCCAACCCCCTTCAAAGATCACATTCCCCCTCCAATCTCACCTCTGGTTTTGCGGCAGCCCCCATGTCACCTCTCTCTGGCGTGCAAGCTCACTTGTTTGAATCCAAAGACCAGCAACCACAAACCCTGGAGGAGTCATCCTCCTCCCTGCCTCTCCCACCCTTGGGGGTTGCCCCCACAAGACTCGCAGTTGCCCCCATTGGAACCATCTGGTTTGCCTTAGGGGTCTTTAGTACATTAATGACTTTTACTTTCCTCACATCCTTAATAGAACTCCACTCCTACAAGTCACTCAGACCACTGTGCATATGGCATTCTAGGCTCTCCATTGGGTTCTTGCGCACCTTGACTGGGAGCCCAGTCTAATTCTTATCAGCCTAAACCATGACACACCTCTTTATACAAAAAATGGTTCAAATCACAAATCCCTATCCATCACCCAGATCTCTGACCTAGGGCATATACTAGATTAGAGATGGGTAGCCGCTTCTCCTCCCTGCTTGCCCCCACCTTTTTCCATCTACCCCCAGCCCAAACTCACTCAGGTCTCAAATTCTGCAGGATCTTATATATAAAAAATCCAAAAGATTTGTGAAAGCTTCAGAAAATTCATGAAACCCCAAACCACAGTCCCCATATTCTGCCCCCAACGGTTAATTTACCTATAAGCCAACCTGCCTATAAAAACGTACCTAATAGTCTTATTTAGGAAAAAGAGTTGAGAAAAAGAGGGCAAAAACAGGTTTCGAACTTGACACTCCCTTCTGAAATCAAAAAATGAATTTGGGCATCCAGAATTTGGTGAAAATGACCCAAGAATAGCTTAAAAAGATTGATAATATTGAGGTGAAATTGATGTATAAAACAGTAAAATTGGGATTCAGAAAAGAAATTGATCCAAAATACCGTGGTACAGCTTAGCAGCTCTCCCCCATCCTAATATAAGACCCAGCACCCTGTTAATGGTAGATTTTGGATTATTCTTTTTGTTAAAGTTTCCCTTTTGTTTAATTGAATTACATCATTAAAAACCTTTTCATTAGTAGTTCTAACAAATCAAACAATATGTGGGCAACAGTTACATGGGTTGGAGCCTTTCCCCCACCTCCCCTACTGCGCCCCCCTATGATTTCCTGAAACCAGCTGTGCCTTGTAGCCTTGGCTTCCCTTGCGAGTCTTGGCATACCCGCTCAGAAAGCCAGGTCATTCCTTTGCACCTGGAATCCTAACACCTTTTATTTCTAAGTAGGCACACATAAACAAAGCGGACACATTTACATGAACAAAGTAAATGAAAGACAATTATTCTTTGTGCATTAAATTATTTATGAAAAGTATATGAAATGCTTTGATATACAAAAGCTTTTGTATTTCTATCTTCTGCAAAGACCAATAAAGTTTATCAGCTGTTTCACTTATGAGCATGATAAGTATAAGTGACTATGTGAAAAGCATGGATTTTCCAGTTTTATTTCACATACTTGAAGCAATTGACCTTGAGCCTTTATTGATGGACATTGAGAATGTAAGGTGATTGGGGAACCCTAATCTTTTGAAAAAATATCTTGAGTTGGGGGGAATGATAGGAATATGTGGAATCAGAACATCTCCTTTTGACTTACCATTCAAGAATTGTCACTTTAATGATGGTAAGCATCAATTTTTGACAGTGAGTCTGGTTCCATTGTACAATTGTGGTGTATTAGTATTGCGCTAAGTAATTATTGATGCACTAAATTTTGAGTGATAATTTGTGCAGTGGCATACTAGAAATATCCAACCAAATTAAAAACTCACTTAAATAATTAAACTCTTGTTTGCATTCATGATGCTGTTAATCAATTTGTAGATGAAAGACTCTCCCACAATTAGTTCATGGATTGAATATCTGATTGCATTGATGTTAGAGCTATGCTGCCAAAATATCATGTTTGAAAGTCTACTGGTGATTTTTGTAATTGGTGGCTATTTGTTAGAAACTTTATGAATTAATTGTTTGATTGATGGAACAATGACATAAAAGTTTAATTGGAATAAAATATACTTTGTGTTAGAATTGACTGATTTTTTTCATTACCATTTACTAATAGCTGTTTTAAAAATATGGTTGACACATTGTGCTGTAGATGTATGCACATATTAGTCTATATGTGAGTTTCTGTATATGACTCCAAAGATTAAATGCTTTGAGGCAAGTGTTGAGTTCATCATCTGGTGTTACTTTTGGTATGAGTGGTAGAGTATGTTGTAAGTTCGCTAATAAAATTAGAGCTCCACCAAATTTGATTATATTTTCTCATAAATCTTAAAGATGCTATAAAATGACTCATACAATGTCTTATGTGCCATAATGCAATATCCCTAGACAATCAGTTTAAAGTTTGCAGAACTTTCTCCATTCCAGAACATTTGGAAATAGTATATGTTTGAGCTTGGACAAATTGTATACTCAATGGCAATTTGAGTGCCAAATGTACTGTTCATCCATCATCCAATGATGTAGTTGCAATACCTGATGACGCATGGGCCAAAGCAATTCCATTTTGGGAGCAATTTTGAGCTAATGTCAACCAGATAAGGAACACTTTTCATGTGTCTTCAGGCTCATCAAGGAAAAAAGACTGCCTCTACCTTTGGGCACCACAATTGCAATTGTGTCATAGGATTATTTTTGTCTGTAACTTGTAACAAATGGAAATATCCCAGTATCTAAATTCCTTTGTTGAAAATAAGTCTGGCGCTAACTTACAATGCCAAAACATTAACTTTGAAGGTGGTTGCAAAGTTGAATAGTAGTTGGATTGGTATAACTATTCAAAAACTCCATCAAATGAAACCAAAAGACAAACAGGTAGGCGAAGTGGCAGAAACCCCAAAATCAACCTTTATTTTATTCTTAAAATAAAAGGATCACGACATGAAATATGTTGGGGAGCAGATCAATCCTCAACCTGGTAAGGGCGGCCCATGAGCCCAAGAAAAAGTCTGCTATAAGGAGGGGAAAACTCCACTGAAAAAATTCTGAAGTGGGCTTTAGAATACACAGTGTGACCTTTAAGGTTGCCCTATTGGGGGACTCTCATGAACCATTAACTAAACTCTAATGTTCTAAAGAATGGATCAAGTGAGGCACAACCCAGCGCCCAAACACAACCAAAACCATAAAATTTTTAAAATGATTTGACTCAGGATTCAGAAAATCCAACCCAGGTCAAATTGTAACAATTGGTATTAATTCTGATCATTATGCAACTAAGAGTTATTTATTTGTTTCAACAGATGCATGCAAGTCATCAGCATTGAATTGTTTTATTCTCTTAATAAAAATCAATAATAAAGGTCATATACAGAACATTGTGATGCAATTATGCTAATTTTAAGAGTGTTTTATTGTTAGTGGCTAAGCATCTGCCTTCAATTTCTATTGGAGTTTAATTGGAATGTTGTCCAAAAATGGAATAATATTATCATTGCTAATGGTACAAAAACAGTGCAAAATTTCTTCACTCAAGTCCTCTATGAGTTTTCAACAAAAATTCCTAGAGTTGGATGGCGAACATGTGGTCAAAACAATAGCAGTTAACGATTGTATTTGTTGTTGATGACTGCTGATAAAAGAGTTCATCAATGTAATTTACCAACGTTGGTCATTTTGGAGTAATTGAAGTTTTTGGCAAGCCTCTTTATATGTTGACATTCTAAGCCAAAGATTATTCTTAAAATTTGCAAATGAAGTTGGACCTTTGACATTAATCAGCAGCATTCTCAAATAGTATTATTCAGCATTAATTTATATGTAATGTGTAAATAAAGCCTAATCCATCAGATGCATATAGATTTTAATGGCCTTCAACTCATAGCCTTGTTTACATAATTGGAATTTTTTCAATGTGGCATTCCATGTATAGTAATTTGGTACTTCTGCGCACAATAATGTTTTGAAAAATTCATCTTTGCATGGTGCAAAAAATGCTGTCAGCGTTGTGTTCGCTGGTGCAGCAGCAAATCTTGTGCACTATCTTTAATAGAATAAACTTTTTGTCCATTTTCAAGGTGAACACTAAGATGAACAACATTGGGATGCTGACTGTGAATTGAGAAACTCAAAATGCGCCACACAGCCTCATTACTGCGATATATCAACCTGTTTGAAATTGAATAACTTCATTTATGCATGCATTGGGATTATCAACACTGAATACCGTATCGCTGCCCTTATTGGCATATTTGTATATGTACTTTATTGATTTGATGGAATTGCAATATCCCACATCAATATGCACTTTAATTATTTTGATAACAAAGGAGAAAATGGCACAATCCATCTGTTGTCAATTTTTATATTGGCATTTCTCGTTTTAATTGTAGCTGTGCGACCTCCATCAACTAGTTACAGCATCTTTATTGAGGATATCTGTTATCACCAGTGCAAGTTTCATAAATGAATTTTCTGAGGTATTTTTTGTGCATTTGTTGTCTGATATGCATGGTGATTGTAGGTTCATAGCACCGTATAGTTCATGCGCCATATTTTTGGTGATAATATTGAACTGCAATCAATATTCTTCAGGCTCAGGTACTTTTGCATGAATGAAATCATAAATTTGATACTAATGTATTTTTGTTTTGAACCATATGAGAATATGTGCATAAGGAAGGCCTCGCTTTTGCCATTTGACGGAATACATCCAGCATCAAGTATCACCATAAATATGATGCATTACAATCAAATCCATCAATTTTGTGAGTTTTTGCTTGAAAATTTGTGAAGTCAAATCATGTCAATTGGATGGATCTTGACTGGGCAATAGAAGCTTATTTATCTTTTCATGCTAGATGACATGTAAATGTGATGAAAAAGTCAAGACGTCCACATGAACTCAGACATGTTGTAGCATCTTGTGCATATTCAGAATGTGTCTTGGACTACCAATAAACATTGCTGTAAAAATGCCCATTTTTGCCAATGTTGCTAATGTTTCCATCATTCACAATCACGTCTATTAATTGAATTTACTCCTCAGAGTGCAACGATTTTTATTTTAATCTTATTGAAAAGGAGACATTCAGATTTAATTTTTGCATACACGTCTACCACATATCAGTCAAACAGTTGACAGCATTGCAGAATATAATCTGTTCCTGCTTTGAGGTATCATTATGCGGTTTGAGTAATAATTCATTGCTAATAATTTTTTCTGAGTTGTTTACCTGTAAGAAGAAATAAAATGAAGTGATAAGGTAAATGTAAATCTGATTTACAAAAAATGAAGGGTGATTTTCCATATGATACAATGTGTGATAGTAAGAACAAATACAATACCTGTAGCTGGTTTAGTTTACATAATATTAAGATGATATCCATTCTCCCACTCCTAAAATATTATGGGATACTGCTATGCATTGTAATTTTGATGTGTTTCAGCAACACATACAATTGTGCTATTGCGTCACTGAAGAACTATAACATGCATATCATGTTCTTATCCAACTATAACAATTGGTACTTCAATGATGGTAGGTGCATTGTAGCGTCTCTCATGCTGTCCAACAAATGTTTTGTTGGCTCTTATATGGATTATGTAATTATTCAATGGCAAGTTATCAGTTGTTGTATTTTTATTGGGTGTTGGTGCAAAAAAGTTTGCAAAGTTGATATAATATGTCATTTGTTTCCTTGAATTGCATTGCATCAATAATTACCTTGCACATCATCATAGCCCTTAAAGTAGATTTGTAATAAATTATTTTCAGTGTTGGGAACTAGTAAGTGATCCTATCAATGATATATTTACCTTTAATTCTGAAAGTTGAGGTCGTGTCTTGGAATACTTTATTGGCTCTCAAGGATGTCATATGATACACCAAACTTTATTTATAAACGTTTTATAAGAAGTGCTTTAAATCAGCTGAATTGCCTAGCAGCAATGACAACAGAGGTTCATGTGGCGAATGTAAAATCAGAAGTCTAACTTTTCCATTTTCGCAGCACATTCCTGGTGTTTCATTGTTGAACTTTCAAGCACAATAATGCCCACACACCTTATCCATTTGTTAATGTCTACACTTGGATGCAGACTGTAGTTGTAATTAACATTGTACTGATATGCACCAAAATTAAGTCAACATTCACGGTTTATCAAGATAAAACAGCTTGTAGACGCTCTACTTTAAATCTTACTATTTGCTGCTCTTCTGATTTAATGCAAATGATTGAGTAGCTCTTAAACGTTCTGCTTTAATTCTTACTGTTCATTGCTCTTCTGAATCTGAGCACGCAATTGAGCAACTTGTACAGGATCTGCTTCATTGCTTGCTTGTCATTCCTCAATTGTTTGAAAAAGCCTGAAGCCACTTATTGTTTCATGCTCCACAGATAGAATTTACTAGTTGATGCACATTTAGGAGGATGAGTATTATGATGGAGAAATCAACAACTGCAAGCAAAGAAACAATATTGTTAATATATATATTTATAACATCGATGAATCCCCCCCTCGGGTTGGGACCATCTAGTACTAAAAAATATATATATATATTTATAATGGCTCCATTGTGTTTTTGTAAACCACTAAACTGCTTAGCTCAAACCATTGATACAAAAATTAACCAATCACCAACTGCTTTGTAAGACCAAACTAAACTTTGCCAAAATATCTAAAAATAACCAAAAACTTAATAAAACCAACCAACATATTGAATCATAAAATCACTAACTGCTTGCTAAAACCATTAAGCTTATTAATCAATCTATAACCACCAAACACTTAAAACAATTGAAACTATAAAATCACTAAATATCAAAATTCTCCAGCTGTAACAATATACCATTTACCATTAGAAACATATAATTTACCACTTCTTACATATAAAACTCCTTATTTTATTATTGTAAAATTATAAAAACTAATATAGAAACTTTTGCGTGCATGTGCACAACAACTCTCCAAAGCTTCATCATAATTAAGTGAATGATATAGGAACATATCGGGACTAACAAGAAGATATTCATTTTTATAAATCTTTCTTTCATCACTACACTCAATTTTTGAAATATTACAATCACCCAGAAATTTAGCTTATTGAATCTAATGAACAATGGTGGTAAAGTCCACTGAACGCTCCTCAAATGCATTGGATTTCACTAAAACCAATCCCAAATCACACAATTCTAGGTTGTGACTTGTGTGTCAACTCATATGACCTGCTCCCAAACTGCAGCTTCAAAAGCAGACTTAGATCAACAATTTAATAACTCTTGGTGGGATCACAAATGATATCACCACTTTACAGCCTACCCCAGTCAACTCTATGTTTACTGAGGGTCAATCAACTAGTGCACCCCACCTTGGAGGCGCATCTAATTATTTAACCACGGCAGCAGGGAGTATTGCAGCTCCCAATAATGCGCAGGGGGTTGGGATGGCTTTGCCAACTGCCTCCCCTTTGGAAATCAGCCTGGGCGCCCAAACTGAATCAGTGATTGTTGAGTCAATTGGCCATCCTTTTTCTACTTTAAAAATTAGCCAAAGTGGCCAACCTAAACCTACGGTAATGGGCGAATCCGTTGACCATAATTTAATTGTTTGGAAGGCAACCAACGCGCCTCAACTGAATTAAAAGGTAAGTGGCGAGTCAGTTAGCCATAACTTTCATCATAATCAAAAATCAAACTCAAAATTTAACTGAAACTAGCCAAATAGCCAATCAACCAGCTGAAAAATCCCTACCAGTATCTGCTGATGGTCGGATGAAGGCTGGGATAATTGATTGGTTTGATGATGAGCCATAATTAACCAATCAATTGTCAGGGAATAAGCCCAAACCAGGTATGCCTAACCACCAAGCCAAAATTTGAGTACCAATGGGGAAGGCCCAGCAGGGGCCAGCGCGTAAATCCAGAGGAATGCCAGCACCTCTATCTGGGGCTCCCCCACGGGGAATCCACTAGTTTAAATTTAAAATTTAAATGCAAACAAAGATAAGAAAGTGAAGGATGCCTCAGGTGCATGGCAGAAAAAGCTAGTGTTGGCACCACCCACAATTGACCCTTGTGAAGCTGCTTTTGTGGCTGAATTGAGGAAGAAATGGGCGAAAAATTGCTCACAACATGCATTCCCTAGGTCCACTCTTGCCCATAAAGTTAGAGTCAACTATGGGCATAATCCTTTTGGGTTTTATATAAGAGATCATTTTAGCTATTTTTAAGCAATAGTAAAAGCCTTTCCAGTGAGCGCCATCATTCATGAATTAGTGGAAAGAAACTATATTGATGTAGGGTTTACAACTGCAGAAGATGCAGAACATGCAGCCTTAATTACAATTGAGATTCCACATGAATCTTTTTGGTACTGAGAACTAGATCTAACTTAGAGAGAAGAAATCCTGGGTAACTTTTCAAATCTGCCAACAACAGTGGACCCAGAATCTCTAAAGCTTGCGCTTCATTGGGGATTAATGGAATTTGGGTCAAAGCTATCAGTAGACCTGTGCGCACCAGCCTACTATGCCCCAACCCAGAGGGCTCATATTGCTAGAGCATCATTTATCCCCAACCCAATAATTGCCTGCAACATGGAGGTGATCCCACGAGTTGCAGTCATTGGATCCTATTCATAAATCTTCTTTGTTGATCCAGACCAGGCACAAACACATTGCTCATGGTTAAATGCTTTGGGCCACCTATAAAATAGTTGTACAGCTCATAAGAAAGCTCTCTCATCTTGTAGCCAAGTCCCAGTGATAGTTAAGAAATGCTCCCACAGAACAGCAGTGATACCACAACATAACCATTGGGTACCAGTACAGGATCTAACCACTGCTGCCCTTCAGGTGGCAGGTGAGCAGGCACAGCCAGTATCACAACTTTACTCCCTTAGTGTTGAAAATCCCCTGCCAGTTGGCACCCCTTCTAAGTTGCCAGACCTTTCACCAGCACAAGAAAATTCAAACCTGCTTCACATAAAGCTAACCCAGAGAAAGCTAGTCCTAGGGCGGCATCTGAAACTAATTTGGTTCCACAAGAAACTCAGAGGGTGGAGCAGGTATGGAGTACCCCAAGTAGAAGTGGAGGCTCAAAGTTATCATCCCCCTCACTGTCTAAGGAATTGCAACTCAATCTTCATTCTCTGTATTGAAGGAGGTGAACATGGACTCTGATACTTCAGAGGATGCCCAAATGGAGGAGTCCATGGAGCGCCCTCAGGATACTCCCATGCAGAGCAGTGGGGGTAATATCTTAACTCTCTTAATGGCTCCTCAGGCCCTTCAGAGCAGGATAACCCCCTTTTCCACGTTGATCTTCTCAGATTGCCGCTAAAAGTCGGGCTCAATGTCTTAAAATGAGCAGCCTTATGGATGCAGGTTTAAGCTCCGGTAACCCCCTGGGATATGGAGGGGACAGCTATTAGGCCCCGAAGGGGCACCATGACCCATCAGTCCATTAACTCTAATGGGCTGTGGGATTACAAGCGTAGAGCCCACCTTCTCCGCAACTTCTGTTGAAATGTGTGGATACTGCAGCCGTCCAGGAGCCCCATTTCCCCCCTCTAAAATAGAAGCATGGAATGACCAATTTGGAGGTAACTCTTGTTGAACAAACTATGTAGGCCTTATTATCCTCAACCCCCAGGTGAAACCCCACCAATTTAGGTATACCTTGATGATCACCTTATCTTGGCTAATTTATCTACCCCTGAGTTTTCCTTCTTTGCTGAAAGCATAGCCTGCCAAATTCAGGCCTGAAGCATTACTGGCTTTTGGAGATATTTTCTCTACTACAACTCCCACGCAATACAAAGCTTATGGGTGATTTCAATGCAATATTAAGTCGGGTTAAGGACACATTTCCTCCTGCAACACAAGACAGATGAGGTACTTCTTGGCTTCAGGATTTCCTCAGGTCAAGTGGATTCACAAATACCATTTCCTTATCAGCGTCTGGCCTTATCTGTATGTCTCAGATCCAATGTGCAGGTCAGGAATTCATATCAGCTTCAAGTATTGATATGGCCCAGTAGGCCCCCTGCTGGTGGGTTGAGCTTCCTCTCTGATAACCTAAGGTAACACTATAAGTGATTACAGATACCTCACAGTGATCCTGACAACAACCCTAAGATCATTGAGAAAATTTTGGCCAAGGATTGCTCCAGGGCTCTTGAACAACAAGTTTGCAAAAGAGAAGATAAATGCAGCCATTTGTGAGCCAGAGCACCTTGCCTCACCTCATTTGCGAACTTTACAAGAAAAATGGGCTTATACAAAAGCAAGGATCCTAAAGGTAGCCTATAATTGTGCTAAGGTTAGAATGACAGTGGCTCAAGCTAAAGTCAGACTGCTGAAGCTAGAATAAGACACCTTGAAAGGAATTGCCACCCGTGCCTTCCTCTTAAGGGTAGGTGGCATGAGAATTTGGCACAAGATACATACCAGCTGGAATTTATTGAGCAAAAAGAACGTGCAGCAAACTTCATATTGTCGTGTTACTACACCCAGTGGGAACAGCCCACCCGTTGCTTTTACCGGAAGCAGAAAGCCTGCTCAAAGGATCATGATATTGCAACCTTGAGGGTTGGGACCATTGTCACCACAAACAAGGAGAAAATCACCAGCCAGCTCCACAGTTACTACTCAGACCTCTTCAAGGCTTCCTGGGTAAGCCCAGCATATGCTCATGAATTCAATGGAGGGGCTCCAAAATCATTGGTTAATTTCTCAGCGGATGAAGAACTTCTTTCACCAATTAAGCAGCAAGAAGCAATGGACAATCTACTCTACAGCCCACGCCAAAGGCCCCAGGCCCAGATGGTATCCCATTTGAGGTGTTTCTAGTGGACCCTGTCGCAGTACAAAGGCCCTCCAGCCCCTCTTCTCGACCCTCTTGGCATAAGGGGAGTACTTTCTTACTTGAGAGGATCAATTATGACCCTTATCCATAAGAAAGCGAACCAAGAGGACAATGCAATTTGGCGACCAATATCACTATTGAACACAGATTACAAGCTATTTACTAAACTTCTAGCAAACCGCATAACTAAGTGGGCAGAACAACGTCTAAACCCAGCTCAACATGTCTTTATCCCAGGGAATCGCTTTGGAACAATTACAATGAGCTTCTGGCAACCCTGTCATCTACCTTGTATCAAACGCATGGTTTAGTGGCGCTTCTTGATATGGAAAAAGCATATGATTGAGTAAGCTGAAAGTATCTGGACGCCTCTTTGACCGGCCTTCACATCCCATTACAAGCTAGGACATGGCTATCAGCGCTTTAAGCCCAGCTTCACACTAAGGTACTGTCCCCAACAGGCTTTACAGCAGCGGTTATGGTTAAACAGGGTCTCCGTCAAGGGGATCCACTGAGCCCAATCTTGTTCAACATAACTTTGGATACTCTTCTGTCCCTACTCCAGGAACAGCTGGAGGGTATTCAGGTTCCTGGGAAACCCCATGCGCAGCATAGCCTTTGCTGATGACACAGCAGTTGCAGTTAAATGTAAAAAGGGCCTATATTTGGCCATGGAGTCCTTGGATCGCTACTCTAAGGCGTCCAATGCAAGAGTTAACACTCACAAAACCATTGTAGTGTAAGTGGGTACCCCATCGTTTCCATCTCCTTTTTGTTTGGAACCTACCCGGACACCTTTTGGCACTTAGGTGTCCTTAATACACCACAAGGGGTCATGATTAAGGATAACGAGGACCGCTTGCTCAATGCAATAAACTCTCATGTAGCTAGCTGGAGCCACCTGCGTATCACCCCCCAGGGACGCGCCCTGATGGAGAATGTTTTTTTTCTATCGAAGCTAAAGTTTCTAGCTCATGTCTGCCTCTTTACAGACAGTTTCTACACGACATTGAATGTGATACTTTGCTGTTGGATATGGGGATCCAACCACCCACTACAGCTCAAACCACAATGTCTAACCCCGCAGGGAAAGGGGCCTAGTTTTTTAGACACTAGGTCTCATTTCACTTCAATACTAACGAAATTCTTTAAGACCAACGTTTTCTGGGATATGGTTCCAATTCCACAATAGCTCCAGCATTATGCAAGGTTTAGCAGTCTCGCTAGGGCTCCCATGGACCTCGCCAACAGCTGTGGTGGAATGGCTAACAAACCATCCAGGGGCACTTCCTCAAACCCTCATCAAGTCTTTACTGGAACAAGGTTCTCCTTGAACTCAAGAGGATAGGAGTATGGGTGTACCACGCCTTCCCTTTTAAAAGGAGTGGCCCTGGAATCAGCCCCCATTGTCACAACCTGGTCCACAATGGTAGGATTATTATCTCCCACCTCCACTTTTTGGACAGGGCCCCAATGTGGACTCATCTCCTTGAACTCCTGCCCCCTCCATGGAATGTGATCTCAAGGCGCTCTGGAAGGAAGTTACCCATCTTGTTCTCTCACAAAAAATGCCAAATATGCTATGGCGTGTTATACACTGCTCATACAGGACAGGTGATTGAACTGGTCCCACCTTCCAGCACAAAAATTCCTATAATGTGCAGAGCTGATAGACAATCAAATCCACCGTTTCTTTACTTGCCCCCTCATAGGCCCTTTCTTGAGTAAGGTCTGAAAACTCCTGTGAGCAGAACCCTGGTTAGGGCATCCTGTTAAGGACTTCATGTTTAACCTCTAACTCCCAAATTGCTCCCAATCATTAAGGGTTCTGGCATTTGGCGTAGTGATATGGACAATTCATAATTCAAATCTTTGCGCCGCTTTTGACTCCAATCTGTGGACGCTGCCCCATATGATCACCCACTTTCAGGTTCATTTTGAGATGGCTCTGAGATTATTTACCATATTACTATGGGCGAATAGGTCATTTCAAGTGGACACCTGGCTCTGTCAAAGCTTTCCCCAACCCTTTCTTGACACATTTACTTACCACTGTTTTCAACTCAAGTTCTTAGGAGCTCAAGCGTGATTAAATAAAAATTAATGTATCTCCCCTTTAGGTTGGGACCACCTAGTGCTAAAATAGATAGGTTTAAAATGAAAGCACTTTTGTACTTTAATAAAGGAGATAAAGTTTATAATTTGCTCTTTGTAGTTTATTCTAGCACCTTTACAGATATAAGTATCATCATTATTTGGAAATTAATAAAAGCATTGTCAGGTAGCACTATAGCTCAGAAGTATGGATGCTTATACTTGGAAGTACTTAAGTATAGAAATTATACAGATTTCTTTACTTTGCAGTTGTAAATATAGATTCTGAAAATAAAATTTTTATATTTGGTAAAATTATGCTTGTTAAAAATTAGTCATATGAAAGGTATAGTAGATAGTACTAACTTTCTAGGCTATGAACATGAGAGCAATATCTGCTGGAAGAAAACTATATATATTAGTTAACAACAATGTTTTTGTAAAAACAACATAGTATAAATTAATAACTTTAAAACAAAGGGTGGAATAATTCACTTAGTGAACTTAAACTATAAATATAACTTATATATAAGTCAGATTAGGAAATTAGAGTTTTTAAATAATATAACTTATTTTTTTCTTAACTATCATTTTATATCACCCAATTTTATAACAATATATTTTATAATAGTTATGTTAATAGTTATGGCTAAGTAATTTCTACTATTTAACTGATTGATAGGGTGAATAATTTTAGCTTAGAGGTTGGTAATAACAATGTCTGAATTACTACCCACCACTTTATATTTTAATTATTACATCTAATAATTTTAGCTAAGCAGTTAATATTCTCTAATTAATTTAGTAGGTTGAATTAACTTACTGTTGCATTTTTGATATCAATGTCTGAAACACTACCTACCACTTTATATTATATAAAGTTGGATTAAATAGTTTTGGGTAAGCAGTTGAAATTTTTTAGGAACCTAGAATGCAATGGAAAGACCTGGCTTCCTTCATGGGTACACAAAAACCCACAATGATAACCACAATCCATAAGGTACCATGGGTTTTAAGGGGATTCTGGGTGGGCACGTGGGGAAGGTGTTATAAAGGCTCCAACCCAGTGATTTTTTGCCCATGTTTCATTTTATTTAACAAAATAACTTTTCAGTACATTTTTAAATGATAAATTATTAAAAAATATTATGGGAAATAAGAAACAGATAACCCAGAACCCTACAATTAGCAGGGTGATGGGTTATATGGTGGTAAGGGGGAGAGTTACTAAGATGAACTGCAATAGGGGAAAAAGTTCTGTTTTTGAATTCATTAACATATAGATTTGATCCCTGATTTTGCCTCAATAATATCAACTGAGTCTTTCAAGCTATTCTTAAGATGAGTTTCTGACTTCTAAATTTTTGAATTTGCTTTTTGATTTTGGGATGGGGTGTTGGGTTTGATACCTATTTTGACCATTTCTTTTTAATTTTTGCTTAAATTTCGCTTTCTAGGTAAGCTTTTCTCTTTCCAATTGACTTCTTGTTGAACTACCAGTTGAGGGAAGGGAATGGAGACTGTGGTGGGGGCTTGTAAATTCTCCTGAAGGCTTCACAAAGTTGCTTAAATTTTTCAAGTAAGAACTTGCAGATTTTGACACTATGATGGGTTTGGATTGGGGGGAAGTGTGGGAGAAGCATGTGGATAACTTGGAGGGGCAGAAGCCACTCACTTTACATCCAAGGTATGCCCCAGGTCAGAGATTTGGGTGAGAGGAAGGGCCCTAAGGTTTGAACCTTTTTGGTTCTAAAGGGGTGCATGACCCTATCCATCTAATAGCTGGAGCAAGACCCTTACAGTATCTTTAGTTGATTTGATAGATTTTATGATTTTAGCAAAGTGATTGGTGATATCAAAGACTAAACAGTACTTATCTTGTTATTTATGGATTTAGTCAAGGTAGGATAGTACTAAAAGCCAACCAATCACCAATAAACTTGCCATTCAATTGAAATGTATAAACACATACTGACTTAATGTATATAATATATCTTGTAGTCAATCAGAATATTATAATTTATTTATCAATGATTTTTAAAGCTAATAAGATGAGACCATGGCTAGTTGATAATTCACGTTTATCAAAAACTGATGCAAAACCATTATAATATTGATTTTACTTCTAAAGTCAGCTTAAACTTTGTATAACTGTTTAAAAGAGTGTAAGGTATGAGGTTATAGAGAGTATAGGATGCTTTAATTATTGGTTCCATGAGCCTGGCTATAGAAATGTTTCATAATTTCATGTGACCTTTACAAGACATTTTTTGAACCTCATACCTTTGATCCATGGGGTGAACCAAAGTAAAACTTTCAAATGCCCTCAGTAGGCATGGGTTCTTTAGTTATTACTTAGATGAACACCTATCCTATAGCACCATATAATTGTTTTAAATTTCTTTTTCCGTAAAATACAGTTGTGACACTATAATTACATTTAACTTGAGATTTAAACTTGACTTTAGGTTGCAGAAGAGTCAGGTGCTTATTTAAAGAGCTGAGCTATGACAGATAAAATTTGGCAAGATATATTCCTGTAAATGCTATTTTTGGTTGAAATTAATTTATGTTTTACATAGTTACTTAACTAAACTAGTAACAATTTATTGCCTTAACTTTGTAAACTAGAATCTTATAAAATAAACCCAAAATATATAATACATTATATGATGATGTATGAAGATATAGATATATAGTCTTTACTGTTTACTTTAGAAAGCATATAGTTTTAGATATTTTTTTATTCTTTTTGTTAGTAAATAGCATCTTTTCAACTATCATTATAATATTTAGTAGATTGATAAATTTAAGCCTAGCTTTTTGGACAATTGGATGTTCAACTAGTTTGTAAGAGAGACTTGGTAATTAATAATTCTGATATTTTATATTCTTCCGCCAAACTTTGGCAGAAGTGATCTGGTTTGGAGTAATCTTCTCCTGACCTTCAGCCAAATAGTTGGCAGGTTGTTAGTTTAGCTTCACTGAACCCCTGGCAAAATAGGCCAACTCCCTTGGATGTACACTAAGCACTAACTTAAATTTAGTGCTGCCGCTTAAAGAAATACCTCCCCATATCTATAAAACTGAAGGGGTTTCAAGAGATTAAAATTTTTTAGCCAATCAGTCACTAATACCTTTGGAAACTAGCTGAGGCAAAGATAATCTCAAGATGGCTGATTGGCTGAATTATGTTAAAGTGCTGCCTCATGGATGTGTCGTTACCCTTTGGACCTGATATCTAAAATCAAGCCATATTGCAAGAAAATGCTTTGAGCGTTCTGATAGGCTTATTTGTCATTTTAGCCAAATCCAGTTCCCTTCGCCTATTATGAAATCCACACATCTTACTTTCAGCCCCCAAGTATCCTAAAGAATGGGAGGCGTTATCTAATAAACTATCTCTTGTTTTAGTAAGCTCAAGCGATATTATTATTCCATTTTTTTTAAAAAAATTATATTTACTAGTGGTATTAAAGTTACCATAAACTCATAAAATAGCAGTTGAGAGTCTCAATACTCTGAAAACTTCTATATCGGTGGTGATCTGAGCCTAACCAGCACCAGCGAGCTCAAAACTTGCCAGGATTTAACAATTGGTGCTCACTACAGGGGTACATGTAAACCACAATTTTGTATTAAAAATTTGGAGGACTCTCAAGTGAGTAACCCTCTTAACCTCCTCGCTGACTTTGACTCCAAGGATAGCTGCTTTAAAATAGCAGCTATCCAGTGCGCTGTCTCATCCTAAAAAGATCAAATAGCACCCTTCTCACTGCCCTCAAGTGGCCATTCCTGTTATCCATAAACCCCCTTGAGAAAAAAGTTTCCCCAGATGAGGGTAGTATAACTTCATTTGTGTGTGTTTAAATCTGTTATGAATGGCACAACTAATTTGACAAAAAATCCAGTATATACTCCCCTGCTTGAATCATATGACTCAAGAGGTGATGGTTACTCATATGGGAACCCTGAGTACCTGGGCTGAGGTAAAAGAATCTCTTACTGAAGAATTTGATTCAGAGTTTACAAAAGAGAAAACAGTCCTTTTTGTGCCTAGTATGAATTAGGGGTAATCAGTTACTGCCTTCACTGAGCAGTTCTACCTAGAAGCCCAAACGATGTTAACCTTAAAAATGTTAACTCTTGATGACGCCGTTGCTGCCAATCTGACTGTCCTGGCTTCTAACCCTTCACTGGTGAGGTATATCATCTTTGTGAAACTCCAATTTGACTATCTGCGATACTAAGGAGGCTCTGCAAGAGGTTTCAAATATTCATAAAGTTAGGACATTCAAGGAGCTGTGGTGCAACCCCAGGTCTTACCCATTGGGAATTTCTACACCGTAGCTCAGCCAAAGGAGTCCACGATGATCTTCATGGCCCCTCATGTACTGGTTACCCTACCAAAACCAGCTCCTGCAATGTGGCTTAAACACAACATCCCTTCATCGCCTGAGCTTGAGATCTCTAGACCAGTTAAACAGAGTGCACCAATGGCGACAGGGCAGCACTCCCTACCACCATCTGCACTAAAAGTTCACTTTATGTCATAAATTGAGACTCCGTCATGCTCCACTAAGCGCCCTCTCACAGTGGCTCAAAGGTCACGCTCCTCTGTGACGCCGCCACCTACTTCTTTGGCATTTCCTCTAGCTTATCCCAGTTCTAAACCTGTTTCCAAGGTACAACACCAGCTAGCCAATAATGAGCTCAAGTCAATGGCCATTATAGCTAAAACGCCTGATCGCATAACTAAAATGGTAGTGGATAGGCCCAAGAGCAACTCCTTCCATCAGAACAGGACCTCTGACAGTGTGAGTCTCACCCCAAAAGCTGGAGAAGTTGATGTGCCTACCTCCGAACTCTCTCTCATCATCCACCCAATGTGCATAGACAATTCCTCCATAACAAATCTGAAGGGGGTTATGAGGATGGTGGCTAAAAAAGTCATAGGAGCCCCTGTTGAAGTAGGAATACTGTATCAGCTGAAACCGAAGAGGTAGATAATGCCATGATACCTAAAGAAAACTTATTTGAGCCAAGTACTGGGGTGCCATGAGATTATTGATCCTGCTTGTGATGCCAATCAGGTTATTGCTTCGCTGGTCCATCCAATTAACCATGTTCATATGCTACAGTCTATTAAAAATAAATATCCTGAGACAGTTAAAAAGCTTGCCTCTACTCTCCGTCTTAAGGAGGTTCTAGCTATCCCCACTAAATTTTGCGGAACTATAGTTAAGGAAGAGTTGATTTTTAAAGGTCAGTTTATGACCATTTAGGGCACTGAATCCCCAGTAAATTTTTATCTCTTTGAAGCTTATCAATACTATTAAGCTGGCTCCTGACCTGGAATACTTGCAAGAGTATGGAACTGCAGGTCTCAACAACACTCGCACTATCAGAGCCTACTATACCCTTACCCATTCATTTTTGGGAAGCTCATTGTGTCAGTCCCCACTGTGGCCTTGGGCAATAACGCTTAAGATATGATTATCGATATGCAATTTAAGATTGAGTATAAAAGTATTATCACCATGAAGCAGGGTTACCTCTCCCAACTGAATTACAAAGATCCTCTGATCTTTAACAATATAGAACTCAAAAAAAAAGTTTACTCATGACTAGTTAAGTACCCTTTCTCTGCATAAATTATATTTTACACAATGTCCAGGCACAACACAAAAAGTTTGCCTGATTCTGTAGACGCTTCAGAGGGCATTCCATTTCATGCTTCAGAGGAGACAATAATCAAGGCTAGTGAACAACGGGTGATTGCCACCAACATTAATCTGCAAACCCCCCAAATCTGCTTGATGCACATACTAGCATTGATGGAGTAAGTTCTTTAGGACCTTGGGTATTGCCTGGCATACTAGACCTCGCCTACCAGCAATTCATCGTTATTCTATTGGGAAATCTTACAATAAAAACATCCTTGTAAGAAAACACCAGGAGATAGGTAAAGGTCTGCTAATCCCCTTGAGGATATTGATAGGATTCACTTTATTAGGTCTATACTAGATATGGGCTTATCCAGTGATCAATTGGTGTGTGTCTTCCTTAACGTTCATATCTTCAATGAACTAACTTAGATGAGCCTGAAAGTGTTCATTCCTTATTGAATACCTATAGTAATATTTTCTCCAAATTTGACAAATGATTACGGCTAGATGAAGAATTGGAGCCACACTGATGTTGGTGATGCCAGTCATATCTAATCAAAACCCTACCATGATTCAAAAGTCAAAGAGCAACAAATGAGGATAAAGCTCAAACAGCTGCTAGACGCTGAGTTACTAGTAACATCCCAAAGCCCTTTGGCGTCCACTCTATTGTTCATCAAAAAGATGAAACGGAGGTCATTGGGTAGCTATGGACTACTGAAAATTAAAAAATGTGACTAAGAAAGATAGTTACCCTAACCCCGCATTGATGATGCCCTTGCGTAACTCTCTGGCTCCAGATTCTCTCTGCTATGGACTTGGCCAGATAATACTGGCAAATGGAACTTTCTTTCCATGACCAGGAGAAATGTGCCCTTATTTGCAGTGAAGGCTTATTTCAGCCACTCGCCTACCTCATAGGTTGTGCAACAATACTGCATCATTCAACGAGAAATGGGCTGCATCTTGCGGGATCTTAAGCTGAGTTGTGTGATCGTCTACCTCGATGACATCACTGTTTTTTCTAAATCCTTCAATGAGCATCTTGCCCATTTATAAAGAAGTTTTTCACCGCCTTTGCATATCCAACATCATGTTGAAACCTCAAAGTTCACTTCTTCCAGAAACGTTTAGATTTTCTTGGACGTGCTATTTCACAAGAGGGATTTCAGCCCTGCAAGATAAGGTAGAAGCTATTTTTAAAATGCCTGCGCCCAAAACCTTTGGGATATCCAGGTGTTTCTGGGCATGATGGGGTATTACCATCAATTAATCCCCAAGCTCGTCAAGCTTAGTGAACCCATCGTCCGTCTACTGGCTAAGAACAACCCTTTCTATTGGGGTGCTGAACAAGCTAACGCTTTTGAGACGCTTAAGCAGATATTACAGAAACGTCCTATCCTATACCAACCCAACTATGGTAAACCTTTCATTTTGTTTACTAATGCCTCTGATTACTCCATTTGGGGCTATTTCGTTCAATTGGACTTAAACTGTATGAACCACCCCATGTCATACTTCAGCAAGATGCTTTTGAAGGCTAAGTGCAAATTCAGTGTCACCAATAAGGAGTGTCTTGCTGTCTCATAAGCTGTAAAACATTACCGCCCTTACTAATATGGGACTACTTTTACCGTGGTTATTGACCATGCCTCTTTAAAATGGTTACAGAACATGAAGGACCCCACTTTATGGTTGGCTCATTGGGGCTAAAAAATCCAACGTATGACATGAAAATTGAACATTGAGCTGGAAATCGCCATATAAATGTTAATGGGTTGATTCATCTGCTTATCCTTCACTTAGATAACAGTGAAGCAGAGTGATTACATGACCTCTTTATGACCCCTGATGTATGGGACGATGAGTATACCCATCAAGAAAATGCTCATATAACACTACTATAACACCAAGGTGGAGAACGGGAAGTTATACAAAACTGGGAGTAAATTGACTGCCCTATCTTTGACCTTCCGAGCGAGTACCTGGTATCCTGGAGGCCCACTCTACTCTTAGACATGGCGGAGTATGAAAAACCTATGGGTGGTTTAGAAAATAGTAATATTGGGAGGGCATTATGGAATCCATTGTTGAAGTTCTGGATGCCTGGTAAGTCTGTAAAAAGCAATAAGCTTCAAGACCAAATACCATTACCAACCCACGATGCCTCAGAATTATTCCACACAATAAGCTTAGACGTTGTAGGCCCAATATCTCAGATTACCAGTTGCAATCGCTACATCCTTGCGAAATTGATCATTTCACCAAATGTATTAAAGCTTTTGCACTCCCAGCTTAGACTGCCAAAGCTACAGCCACTTTCCTCCTTCAGTATATCTTTACTCAACACGTTGCTACCAAGTTTTTACTCTGTGACAACGGGAAAAATTTCACCTCCAGAGTGGGTAAGATCTTAAATAACTCCATGGATCCCAACAGCTTTTCTCAGTCCTATATAACCCTTCTACGAATGGTACAGTAGAAAAAATTAAATGGAACCTTAGTATTCATATCACGGAAACTGATCACATCAGACCGTTTACACTAGGACCAGTCCTTGTTTAGTCCCCTGATAGCATATCAGATTAGTTATCACCAGATTCTAAAGTTGTCCCCTTTCTGCGTTTTGTATGCATGAGAGCCTGAGGTACCCGCTCTTTTAGCCAAAGATGTCTACTCTGCCGGACTGATGATCCTGTAAAAAGAAATGAAGAAGTTGAATCAACACATCACTCAGCCACAGGCTGATGCTTTGACTAATTTATCCAAAACAGTCACCAAAGAGGGGCAATTGTAAGGATCAGGGGCCAGCCATCAATCTGGACAGGGGTGTACACCCTTTTAGAATCAAAAAGGGTTCAAATCCCAAGGCCTTTAATCTCACCCAGATCTCTGACCTAGGGCATACCCTAGATGAGAGATGGGTGGCTGCTGCGCCTCCCTGTTTGCCACATGCCTTCCCACCCTTACCCTAACCCAAAACCATCCTAATGTCAAAATCTGCAAAGTTTTATTTGAAAAGTTTAAGCAACCTTGTGAAGAGTTCAGGAGAATTCAGAAGCCCTCCACCACAGTCCTCAAGCCCTACCCTCCGATTATAGTTCAACCTGAAGTTAATCTGAAAGGGGAAAACTTGCTTAGAAAGTTTTAATTCAAGCAAAAAATTAAAAAGAAAGTATCAAAAATGGTGTTTGAGCCCAATACACCATTCTGAAATCAAAAATGCAAATGCAACATTCAGAAGTCAGGAGATTTTCCTGAGAAAAGCTCAGAAACCTCAGTTAGTACTTTATAAGGCAAATCAGGGATCAACCCATTAATTAATTCAAAAACGGAACTGGTCCCCTATCACAATTCAGCTTAGCATCTATTCCCCTGTTCCACCATATAACCCAGCACCCTGCTAATATTAGGGTTTTAGTTATTTTCTTATTATTGAAACCCATTTAGTTATTATAAAATCGAGTTTGTATTGATTGTTACATTTTGACTTGGATTAGGATGTTCCAGATTTGAGTTAAATTGCTTTTAAAATACTTTTGGCTCGGTCATTTTTGGTGCAAGGTTGTGCCTTACCTGAGTTGTAGATTAGGCTCATACAAGCCTAATAAATGATTAAGGTGAGGCCCCTGAAGAGAAGCCTTTATAAGGCACGCCCACCAATTCTGAAGCTCACTTTGGAATTTTAACCCTAGCATTCCTTTCCTAGGAAGCATTGTCAGTTGCTCCCCAGACAAGCTCTGGTTGGTGTGGGTCCCTTTTTATATCCAGAATAAAAAAAGGCTGGTTTGGGGTTAGCATACCTCACTTACCTGTTAGTCTTTTTTGGCATCAAGTTTCAAGAATCTCTTGCGTGGTTGGGTCAGACCAACCACACAGAGGATCTTGCATAACCAACTAGTAGTAGGCAATGTTTGGCACTGTCAGTGCCCCAAACCTCTCCCTACCCAGTTAGGCTGCTTTGGTTGCTTGTCAGTGCACCAAAGAATCATTATATTAAAAGGCAGTCAGAAACTGGGAATTTCCGTCCATTGCAGTTATGTTAAAAAATCTATACATGAAAGTCTTTCTAGTTATATATATTAATAAGCAAATTTAAAACATGGGCAAGAGTTTAATGGGTTGAAGATTGTCCAAAACCCCTTCCAACGCGCACACCAAGAGCTCATTAAAACCAGTGGTGCCTTGTGGACCTTGGCGGCCCTGTGGGTCTAGGCATACCCACTCAATTTATTAGGTTTCTTCATAGCACGCTAGGTTCCTAACATCAAGCAGCTTATGAGCTCAGACCACCTCTGCCCTCTTTTCAAATCTCTGACTTGGTTTTATATCATCATAACTGCATCACACCCAGAAGTGAGAAGCTAGGGTCTATTTGGGAAGGACTATTATTGTACCTGTAAAAGAGGTGGTGGATAATTCAACTGATCTTTCTCCTGTGGAATTACTATCAAATGGGTACATGGTCAAAGTTTTACGCCCTTATTCTCTCCCAACATTCTTATAAGGGGGTAATGTTAGACAATTTAATGTTTGATAGGTTGATGAAAATGCCTCAGTGAATAATAAGTCCAATTAGATCTATAGTTTTCCACCAAACTATTAGTAGAAATAGTTCTGATTGGAGTAATATTTCCAACCCTAACATCAACCAAATAGTTAGCAAATTGTTAGTTTAGGTCTGCTGAACCCCAGCAGAATAGTCTAACTCCTTGGATGTCTACCCAAGCACGAACTCAAATTTAGTGCTGCCGCCTAAAGAGATACCACCCCTTTTATAGACCTGAGAGGGGTTTTAAGAGATGAAAATATTAACTAGACAATTAATCACTCAGAACTCTGGAAACTGGCCAAGTTAAAAAAATCTTAAGATGATTAGCTGAATTATGCTAAAGTGCTACCTCAATGTTATATCTTTCCACCTTTAGACCTGATAGCTAAAATCAAGCAATATTGCAAGCAAAATGCTTTAAGCGTTCTGATAGGCCCAATTATCGTTTAGCTAAATCCAGTTTCCTCAACCTATTATGAAATCCCTCAAATATCACTATTAACCCCCAAGTATCCTAAATAAAGGGATGCGGTATCTTTTTAATTATCCCTTCATTTACTAAGCTCAAGAGATATTATTATTCCAAGCTTTAAGTTAAAATTATATTTACTGGTGGTATTAAAGGTAGCCCAATTTATAAAATAGCATTTGAGAGTCTCAATGCTCTGTAAGCTTTTATATTAGTGAAATCCTGAGCCTAACCAGCACCAGTGAACTCAAAACTTTCCAATATTACAACATAGCTGTAGCATACTAGCATTGATTTTATACATACTCCTTTAACCTTATTTTTGTAATCATTTTTAATTCTATTAAAGAGGGTTTCATATTTTCTCTCATGACAATCACGTTAATCATTAATTTAATTTAAAAATGGAAAGTTTAACTAACCAACATATATAAAAGAAAATATAAAGTCTATAACAAGTTTTAACAATAAATATAATGTTTAATCCATAGCATATACCACACATTGTGGGGCGCAGCCCCTTTCTTTCAAGTGTACAATGCTTGAAATCAAATTCTCTCAATCTAGCTCAGCTAGCTCTTCTCTTTTTTTAGCACTAGATGGTCCCACCCTAAAGGGGGATACACAGATCTTCAGTTAGCTCTTCTCAAAAGTCAAGTATTTTGTTTTTAAGGACCTGCCTTTACACCTTACTTTCATTTATTTATCCAGATATCATATAATGCTTTAAATAAAATATAAAAGTTTTTCTTTATGGTGATAAGATAATCCTTATAATAGTGACAAAATTTTTTGCAACAACAAAATTATATCTATGCTATATGAGGGCTATTTTTAGATTTGTCTTAAAGTGTTACAAATAAAAGAGCTTCTCTTTCCCATAATGATCACATCATTTACAAAGATTTGAATTAAATAGTAAATTTGTTAATCACATAGGAGAGATGGGTGACATTAATATAACAAATTTAAACTTGGCAAAATAAATATCAGGCAATGGGCAGAACGGTGTAATAAGGGCAAGAAACGCCATTGGGGGACTGGGAACCAATGCCACCAAGAAACCACAAACCCAGTGTTGGTTAATTTTTGCCCATATTCCCAGCCTGCTAGATTACCTGGTGTTGCTAGGGGAATATTCCCTAAAGTGAAGTGAATCGGAAGATAGTTGGCCCAAGTTGTTGAGGAACTACGTTTGGGGAATTTTGGGATATTCACCTGGTCGTATCCATCAGGGATTGATCCAGATGAATACCTAAGATCTCATCGGGTGGAGTGGCCAACGAATTAGGGGCATCTGATAGTGATTAACTATCAGGTGTACTTATTAGGATTGGTCAGGCTTCATCACCAACTGATTGGGAATGAATAGTGAGTTGCGAGGCGAGTGATGCCGCCTGCAAATAGTGAATCAATTGGTTGGTGAAGTGACCTGCCATAATGGGTAATAAGTCCCATTACCTAAGCAGGTCACTAGCTGATTATGGTTGGCTCACTTGGATCGAGAGGAAAATGTTAGGGACACAATTTCTGAATCTTTCTGTTTGAGGTCTTGAGGATGTCCAACAACGGAATCCTACCCAGGATGGGGAAGACCATTGCTGCTGAGACGAGTAAGGGTGATTCAATGGCAACGGCTGCTGTTTTATCAAAGAGGTGTCAACTGAGGGTTAGACAGCCAAATCCCCTACTATATAATTCCCTAGGATTCAATATAATAAAAAACAGTATTAACAGTATTAGTATAATTAGTATTGTTATCAACAGTATTAGCTACAGTAATATTGTCAATTTGGTGTATAGTTAGACTATCAGCTTCTATTGTGTTGTTCCATCTCAAGGATATTATTGTAGAAGGCAATAATTGGAAGACTCTCAGAGAGAAGAGTAAAGATCCAAGTGGGGATCTAGAGATGAAGGAACCACAATCAGGGATAGCTGACGACTGTGCGTTGGGCCAAGAGAGACTGTCACTGGGGTATCTTAATGAAGATTGTGTGGACAGGAATATAAGGAACAAATCCCTTTGAGTACGACTTATAGAGTACTTAATTGGAAGTACTGGCTGAAGCGTTGGGCCTCATAATAGTTCAAACTCAACTAGAGACAATAGTCTCCATACTATTATCAATTAACACATTCTATACAACACAACGAAGTGCATGAGGAAATTGAACCTGTGCATTAAAAAGGTTACTGGGTTGACAACCTATAATCATATCCTTAAGTAAATTTTTACAAGTTGGTGCTGTAAGTCCCAGGGAACGTCCTCTGGGTGTTGATTGGGCCATTTTCCCATTTCCAAGCAAGAAGGCACCGAGGAGGATGGCTGTACCCCTCGTTACTCAGGGCGATCTTGCTCAGGTGGTAGATGAGCGCTGGGTAACAGCCCTCCCATTTCTTATACTGCTCCCAGTACCCACACTATCGTTGGTAGAACTGTTACGGGGAATCAATGAAATCTGCACTGAGATCACCAAAATGAAATCAATTGTTATCAATTCAAGAGGCAATCAGCCTGATGCTTGGATTCTTAAATGGTCAAAAAGGTATGAAGACTGATTTATTGGCCAGAATGTCTGACAGTTGCGATTCAGTTAACATGACAATTAAAAAAATATTCCCCCTCCCAAATCCATTGGGCATCACCCCTGATGGGCAGGTAATAGCACCTGACACCATTGATGAGGTTCTGAAGCTTCCTGCTGATAAATTGGGTGTTGTGCCTGATGCAATGCCACAGACTGAATGGTCCAGCAACTGAGCACATGTGGGTTGGGCGTCCAGAACCCAATCCAACCAAATGGGCCCACCCCTAATTGTGGTGGCCTTGGGGGAAAACCCGCAGTTTGTCAGGCTAAATGCCATCACACCAACTGTCAGAAATATAGCTGATCTTGGTTTGGAAATCTGAGGTTAAAATGACAGTGACTCAGCCAGCTGTCAAATTTTTTGATGTCAGTTTCCAAGAAACTAACCCACCCATTTCCGAATAATTTGCTGGTTAGGTCAAATTTGTGGGACCTGATCCCGGCTTGATTTTCCCCAAAATCAGCTACTATTTAATAAGTTGCATCGCAAAGAGAAAATTGTTGGTCAATTTTTCTTTCTTAAATTTTCCATTAAAAAAAACCTTCCCCAAAATTTAGTTTTTTATATGTTTAAAATTAAGCCGCCTTATCCACCAACCTTCTTGTACCCCTCGGGGTTAATGGCTGTGAGCATCTGGTACACTATCTTGTGCCTATACAGAATTCTGGCTCACCAGCAGATATTGGTGGAACTCCTCTCCAGTTCCATTTTTTTCATATCAGCAGCAGTGCCTCGGGCATTCTGGTTTGCCATTTGGGTGCTCTGGTACCCTGGCTGGCAGGTCAGTCTAATTCTTACTTGCTGTTCGCCTGACATAATTGACCAACCATTATTCTTAGCCATTTCCGCCTTTCTCACGTGTTTAGATGCAGCAATGGTTCCTTTTTCCAACTGAACCAGGTTGTAAAGAAGATCATCTCTGTCCACATTAGTCAGCCACACTCAAAACTCCAAATTCATTTCCCATAGTTGCCGCGGCTATCTGCCCATTGGTTTCCCATGACCCACCACCATCTCTTTGGTATCACTGGATTCATCCATAACTACCAATAAGGAGAACTACGCTTACTTCTTAGCACCTATGAATATTAGTGTTGGCTCCCATCACGTCTCCTTTGAGGCCCTAGTGGACACTGGAGCCGCGGGAAATTTTATGAGTGTTGAGTTGTTGCAACAATTAAAGCTGGAAATGAATGTGGGCTCCTCAGTGATGGTGGCCTCATCTGCTTACCAGCCCTTGTATGTCATTTGCTGACTCGTACCTTTTTCAATCCACCAGTTCAGCTTCTGCAATCACTTTTCAGCTATGCCAAACTTGGTGTTTCCAGTGATTTTAGGTGTGGGGTGGTGACATCAACAACATGTGAAGATTCATTTAGAGTCTAATACGTTGTCATTTACCAATGATCATTCAGAGGGAGAATTCCCTCTGATTGACACCCTCAAGAAGATACAAGGAACCAGCTCTATCACTACCCTGTTCACTTTTGCGGGAATCCCAACCAATTTCCCTGAAAGCTTAATGCATTATTAGAGAATCTTTGACATGGAAAAGGTGGATCGCCTGCCTAAACATACAGGTTCACTTGTGGGTTTCAAATAAATGTGGAGTTGGTGAACATCAACTGTCCATTGTATCCCCATACAGAGGAGGAAGAAGTTGCACTCAATACCTGGTTGGATGATATGTTGAAAAAGGTTGGTTATTCAAGGAGACCTCACCTATCGCCTCTCCCATCATCTTAGCTAAAAAAGCAGATTGTTCTCTCCGTCCCTGCGTAGATTATGGTCATTTGAATAAAATAACAGTTACTGATCCCTACCCATTGCCTCTAGAGAAGACAATCAGTTAGGCAATCGCCAAATCCTGTGTGTTCTCTAAGCTGGATCTGGTGAATGCCTTCAACCAAATTTGGGTAATGGAAGGCCACAAATGGTTAACAGCAATCCAGATAAAGCGTAACATTTTCCAATTTTGTGTAATGCCTTTCAGACTGAAGAATGCTCCAACTATGTTCTAATGGATGATCGACAATGTACTGGGTGACCTACGGTTCACCTGTGCTGTTGCATACATTGATGATATTCTGGTTCACTCCCGGACTCCCAAACAACACGCTATTGACTTGGAAGTGGTGGTGGTCGCCTTGCATAAGGCAGGGTTGTTCCTCAAACCTTCCAAGTGAGAGTTTTATAAGGAGGAGGTTACTTTCCTCAGGAAGCTCATCCTTAAAGATGGTTACGCAATCCCTCCCAATAAGTTGGATGCTATTCATGAGTGGCCAACTCCAACTACCCAGAAACAACTATGGAGTTTCTTGGGAACCATCATTTTCTTAAAAAAGTTCTCTCCCGCACTTTCACAGCTCGCCGCCACACTCCACCCACTCACAGGGAAAAATGTACCATTTCACTGGATGGACGAAAGCCAACAGGAATTTGAATTAATCAAAGAGGTATTTATATCCCCTCCCATTTTAAAAACTCACCAATCCCACCAAGCCGTATATTGTTGCATGTGATGCATCATCAGTAGCTGTTGGAGAAGTGGTGCTCCAGGAGCACGATGGTTTGGAACACCCAGTTGCCTACTTTTCCCGAAAAGTTTACCTCTATGGAGCAGCCTTGGGCTATTTATGACAAGGAGTTGGCAGCCGTTGCATGGTCCCTAACTTATTGGAGGTACCTGTTACAAGGTGCCTGACATAAAGTAACGGTTCACATGGATCACCAGGCCCTGTTGTACTTTCGTAACCCCAAAAATTGGCACACTGGAAAGCCCAAACCTATCAGGACCTGTGCAGCTTCTACTTTAAATATGAAATTGTAAAAGGTGCACTAAATGTACTTCCCAATTTTCTCAGCTGCTGCCCTGCCCACAGTTACACAGATCTGGAGAAAGTGGATCTCGTTACTGTGATTCCTACCACCCAAATTTTGTCAATTGTTTCCCCTGTCACTTCTTCTGTTACTCTGGCCTCTGACGCTCCATTAGTTGCTCAGGTCTTGGCCAGTCAAATGGCCTGCCCTAAGGGCTTGGAGTTAGTCAAGCAGTTATCTCATCAGAAGCATAAACACTCCCTATACTCACTGAAGGAGGGTCTTATATATTATCAATCTCACGTTTGGGTTCCTCCCTCCTTCCAAACTGAGGTATTTCGCACACATCATGATCCCCCACAGTTGGTCACCCTCGTTCTAATAAATGCGTTGATTTGATCAAACAGACCTACAATTGGGCAGGTTTGACAAAATAAGTTCTGGCCTGGATTGCCAATTGTGTTACTTGCTCCAGGGCAAATCAGATCGTTCTGGCAAAAATGGCCTCCTGCACCCCTTACAACAGTTGGAGGGCCCATGGACATCAGTGTCCATGGACTTTATCGTCGATATCCCCTGTTCTGATGGGTTTACAGCGGTGATGGTAGTGGTGGATCGCTTCACAAAATTTTCCCTTTTTATACCTTGCACCTCCATGATTACATCCGAAGAAACTGCCCGCCTTTTCATACGCCATGTCTTTTTGATGTTTGGTCTCCCCCAGGAGATCATCAGTGACCATGGCTCCCAGTTCACCGCACATTTTTGGAGTAAACTCCTATCAATCCTGAAAATACCCCCCTGTCACTCCACGGCGTATCATCCCCAGTCTGACAGCCAGACTGAGCGGGTCAATCAAGTTCTTGAACAGTACCTGCGTTGCTATGCTGCAGCCATGCAGGATACTTGGGCCAATGACTTCCCTCTCATCCAATTTGTGTACAATAATGGGACCCACGCATCCACGGGGTTTTCCCCTATGAAGCAACGTTGGGTTATAATCCTTCATTTTTGGTTGGACCGTGCTTGCAGCCAGAGGTTCAAGCTGCCACGGATCACGCTGCTCATATTAGATCAACTCAAGCCTTAGTGTGGGAACACCTCACTAAAGCTATAGACAACTACAAGAAGTTCGTGGATAGGAAGCATCTTCAAGGTCACAAGTTTATGAAGGGCTCTTGTGTTATGCTCGACACCCATCACTTAAAAATCCAGGCTTCTTCCCGAAAATTTGCTAGGAAATGCTTGGGTCCCCATTTTTAGAGGAGGTTTTGGACAATGGGGCATTCTGATTGAAGCTCCCCGCGCATTAAAAGCAGCATCCCATTTTCCATGTTTCTCAGCTGTCACCCTTTAAAGGTGCAATTCCCACAGAACTGGAACCGATCATTGTCAAAAATGAGGAGGAGGCTGAGGTAGATGCTATCCTGGCATCCCAGAAATCCTGACTTTCCGTAAAATACCTTGTGGCCTGGAAAGGTTATCTGGCCTACAAAAACAGTTGGGTCAAGGCGCGATTGCACAAATTGCATGGACCTGGTTGAGGCTTTCCACATATCCCACCCTGAAGCTCCCCACCCCCTCCCCCCAAAAAAAAGTCGCGACTATTATGGCAATCATGTTACCCAAGGTGCATAAGAATGTGGCTCTCATGCAGTTCCCTGGTGGTGGGGCTCTTCCCTTGAGAAAAGGAAAGGGTAATGTAAGTCCTGGGGAACATCCTCTGGGTGTTGATTGGGCCTTTTTCCCATTTCCAAGCAAGAAGGCACCGAGGAGGATGGCTGTACCCCTCGTTACTCAGGGCGATCTTGCTCATGTGGTAGATGAGCGCTGGGTAACAGCCCTCCCAATTCTTATACTGCTCCCAGTACCCACACTCTTCTTGGTAGAACTGTTACAGGGAATCAATGAAATCTGCGCCAAGATTGCCAAAATAAAATCAATCGTAACCAATTTGAGAGGCAATCAGCCCAATGCTCAGATCTTAAATGGTCAAAAAGATATGAAGACTGATTTATCAGCTGGAATGCTTGACAGTTACGATTTGGTTAACATGACAATTGGAAAAATCTCCCCCCTCCCAAATCCATTGGGCATCACCCCTAATGGGCAGGTAATAGCACCAGACACCATTGACAAGGTTCTAAAGCTTTCTGCTGACAAATTGGGTGTTGCGCCTGACATAATGCTACGGACTGAATGAATGGTCCAGCAACTGAGCACAGGTGGGTTGGGCGTCCAGAACCCATTCCAACCAAATAGGCCCACCCCTATGTGGGGTGGCCTTGGGGGATTCCTGCCGCTTGTCAGGCTAAATGCCATCACACCAACTGTCAAAAACGTAGCTGAGCCTTAGTTCAGACATTTGAGGTCAAACTGGCAGTGACTCAGCCCACCACCAAATTTTTCGATGTCATTTCCAGGGACTAACCCGCACATTCCCAAATAATTCGCCAATTAGGTTGAATTTGTGGGACCTGATCCCGGCTTGGTTTTCCCCCAAATTGGCTACTATTTAATCAGTTGCATCGCAAAGAGAAAATTGTTGGTCAATTTTTCTTCCTTAAATTTTCCAAAAAAAAACCTTCCCCAAAATTTAGTCTTTTTATATGTTGAAAACTAAGCCGCCTTATCCACTAACCTTCTTGTACCCCTCGAGGTTAATGGCTGTGAGCATCTGGTACGCTATCTTGTGCCTATATGGAATTCTGGCTCACTGGCAGATATTGGTGGAACTCCTCTCCAGTTCAATATTCGTCATATCAGCAGCAGTGCCTCAGGCATTCTGGTTTGCCGTTTGTGTGCTCTGGCACCCTGGCTGGCAGGCCAGTCTAATTCTTACTTGTTGTTTGCCTAACAGGTGCCTACTACAGGGGTAGAAAATTATTCTATTATAATGTTGTATAAATAGGAAATGTGCAAGTTGTGGACTGAGATCGCCACTGTGAATCAGAATGCCTTAAACTCAGTGGACCATTGGGAGTTTGCAGCCTCAGAAGAACGAGTCACCAAGGTGGAGGAAGGAGTAGAAAATGTAGCCAACTTTGGGAATTAGTTACTCAGCAAAGTATTCTCATTGAAGAAGAAAGAAGGAGACCTCGTTTGAGAGGTCCTATTCCTGAAAACAGAGCAAGAATCGGATCCCATTTGTTTAAGAAAGTTTGGTGTGGATATTGAGAAATTGATAAAAATAGTGGAGGACTTGAAAGAGCATAGATGTGCTTGTGAGCCCAATATGGCCTACAAAGTAGAAGAGAGAAGTCCTCATATGATACTTGGGAAGTCGAATACCCTGAGATATATGCCACCATTTTAATGACATTTTAGAGGCGACGCCTGAAGTCACTCCACATGTTAGCCAAGTAGCCAAACCAAGAGAATCGGGCCAAAAGGACTCAGAGGAATTTAGAGCAACATCAAAATTGCCAATAAACCATCAGGATAACGCCCCATCATTTTTCCGACTGTTCAACATGACTATGAATGGATATGGGGATTGTCAAAAGGCGTTGACGGTTATGAACTGCCTGGACACTGACTGCCAGAACCTAGTGTTACCCCACTTGGAGGGGGATAGCTGGTCGTATGCTGAGGCAAAGGCGGCCATAATGAAGGAGTTTGGGAGTCCAACCTGCATGTTGAAACGCAAGCAAGAATTTATGGGAATTCAATTCCATAAAGATGAGTCTCTTACTAGCTTTGCAAATTGATTTTACCAGGAGTCACAAATCCTGGCTGGAGCAAAACTGTTAGATGACTTTGATGCTAGAATCATTTTGCAAGTGGCCCTTCGGCCCTATCACAATTTTCATCAAATGATGTCTTCTGAGTTTGCGACAGAGATAACTACCTTGCAATGGTAGATAATCTGAAGATTTTGTGAGCGACGTTTAATGACCCAAATAGAAGCTTCAAGTCTAATCTGGTCCGAAATCCAAATCCCACAAAGGGAAGCAAAGGAGCATAACAGGCTACCAACTGAACTGTGCCAGGAAATAAGCCAATAGAATTCAGATGGGTAATCAAGAAAGAGAAGGTCTGCTTTTGGTGTAATGGGAAAGGACAATTTGTTGCTCACTGCAAAAAGCTAAAGGATCAGATTAACGTGGTCCAGGCCAAGGAGACAGCAGTTGCCAAAGATTCAGAAAAAGGGCCCGCTGCCTAAACCAGAAACAGTCTAGAGCGGCGGAGAAACCTGTTCCTCCCAATATCATGAATGAAGAAATAGACATTAGTGATCTGTTCGTAGACAATGAGCAGGATCAGCTATACCAAGTGGTCAATATGGATGTAAATTCCGTGACAAGAGCTGTGACGAAGAAGATTGAACCTGTGATAATTCAGGAAGTTGCCCGACCCTACGCCTGACAACTGGCGGAGAAGATTCAAACTTCCAAGAATCCTGATGAGTTATCAGACATCCGTTTAGATGAGGACAATCTGTCAATCCCCCTCGGCGCAATTAGGAATCATTTCCTGAATTATCAGCGCAGATTATTCATACCCTAGATTTGGCTAATAACGCCGCCATTCACTCAGTAAATACTATATTACAATACTCTGAGTGTACATATATAGATATTAAGGTGAATCAAGTAAGGGTGAGGGCGATTGTCAACAGCGGAGTGCCCATCAATATTGTGTCAACCAAGCTGGTGAAAAGGATGAAGATCTCCCCGGACTTGAAACACAAGAGAGAATATGGAACAGCTGGGCTGAACACCACCATTTCCTGTGGAGAGTATAGTGCGCTGCCATTACAATTCAGGTCGTTGGTGGTATCTGTGCCAGCAATAGTTTTGGAGAATCAAAATATTAATATCCTAATCAGAATGGAGTTCCTACGGAAGTATAGAGTTAAATGTAACTTCAAGGATAATACGTTGACCATCCTGGGTCAGACGTTACCATTGGTATACCAGAAGGATGGTGAAGCACCGTTGAATTGAAGAAAAAAATTCATTAATCTGATATACAATGATGGCAAAAAACCGATTCAATACCAATTAGTTGGTAGAAAGTGATGAGAGATGCAGGCGGAAATCCTAGAAAACCAGGGAATTCCATTAAGGATCAAGAAGGAAAGGACCATACTGGCCAGATCGCAGATAATAGTTGACACCGGGTTGACTTTGGAGATTCTGGAGCTGTTTTATGGAGAAGTCAGAAGCCCCTGGAAGAAGTCCAGAGTGGAGCCATGGGTGGCTCCCAGGATAATAATGCTGGCCATGGAGGAATACGAGTTCTCCTGGAGAATTTGAGTGAAAACCCATAAAATCAAGAGGAATCAAAACATTGCATTTATTCATTTTATCCTGACAGCATAATTGAGACAATTCCAGGATTTTGATCTCTCGATGAAATGGGATTACTAGCTGGGTTGACTGGAAAGCATAAACCTATTGGTTGATCGAGAGCAGCTCACTGATCTGTCAGAAGGCCAGCAAGTGGAGGTGCTCAAACTATTTGAAAAGTATTGGGAAGTGTTTACTCAGGATGACCACAATTTAGGATGCGCATGAGATGTAATTCACAAGGTTGACACCAGGGAAAATCAACCAATAAGGATGAGACTAATCTGAAGATCAAAAGCCTCCAAAGCAGTATTAGAGGATGATATCAGCAAACTAGTGAAGCATGGGCTTCTAGTTCCGTCATCAAGTCCCTGGGTGAGTCCTATTCTGATTGTGAAGAAGAAGGATGGATCAAGCCAGGTGGTGATAAACTACCAGAGGCTTAACTAAATTACAAAGAAGGATTGTATCCCCTACCAAGGATTGACAATGCGCTGGATCAATTAGGAGAAGTAAAGTATTTCTCCGCAATGGATCTGATCTCAGAATACTGGCAGATCGACTTTCCAGAAGAAGACCAAAAAATGTGTGATTATTACTGCGCATGGGTTATACCGCCGATGAGGATGTCCCAGGATCTCTGCAATGCTCCCACGACGTTCCAGAGGGTCATGGACGCGATATTAAGTGACCTGAAGTTGTCATGCGTCCTGGTATATCTGGATGATATCAATGTGTTTAGTAGAAAGTTTACTGATCACCTCTATCACTTGGAAGAAGTTTTTAAGAGACTGTCCGCAGCTAACCTGAAGATCAAGCCAAGGAAGTGCCACTTCTTTAAGAAAGAGTTGGAATACCTGGGATTTGTGATCAACTCAAGTGGATTGCAGCCGCAAACCCAGAAGATAGCAGCTATAGAGCATATGGCTGTGCCGAAGAGTTTCTGAGACATCCAAGCGTTCCTTGGGATGGTCAGATACTACAGAGGATTTATTTGGGACTTCACCCATGTAGCTGAGCCTTTATTTCATTTATTAAAAGATCTAAAAAAAGGATTCTTATGGAATGAAGAGGCCCAGGACTCCTTTGATGAGTTACGCTGGTATTTGATAAATTCGCTGATTCTGAAATATCTGAATTTTGATCAGGAGTTTATCATTCAAACCAATTCTTTGTTGATGGCGATCAGCGCCATACTGAGCCAAGTAGACGAACTCGGGATGAGCATCCGGTGGCATATGTGAGCCAGACACTCTCAGCCGCTGAGAGGAACTACACCATGACTTATTGTGAAAGCCTTGTGGTCATTTACGCATGTAAGCAGTTTCAGGTGTACATCCACAGAACGCACTTTAAGGTGGTGATGGGCCACTCTTCGCTGCGTTAGCTGCACAATCTAAGAGAACTGGAAAGACAACAGGCTCACTGGGCACTTAAGCTTCAGGCTTACGATTATGAGATAGTCCACCAAGTGGGGGATTCTCATCAGAACGCAGATGGATTATTGCGGTTATCAATGGTCCAGTTGGTATACCCGCAGGCGAATGAGCTATTTCATAGAATGGACAAAGGAAGAATCAAGGATGAGCCTCGAAAAATCCAAGGTGAACCTCAAAAAGTGATGGAAAACATTAAGACTATGGATGGAAAAGTATTCAAGATGATCAACGGGAATTGGCTATTATTCCCAAAACTGTTGGAAAGAGCAGCAATAGTACAAGCAGCTCACAAGGTTGTCAGGAATGGAGGCCTGAGGAAAACAACTGACCATATTCGCCAGTATTATTACTGGGAAATCAATAAACTATGTTGTCGCGGATCATTTGGCTTGTTGCATCGAGTGCCAGCTGCACAAACCACACAAGAATAAAACTGGATACCAGCTGGTCCGACCTGGATTTTCCTGGAACATGGTGTCCATCAACATGATGGGACCGCTGGCGATGAGCACAGGGGGAGTCAAGTACATCATAGTTGCTATCAAACATCTGCCGAGATGGGTCAAAACGAAGGTCCTAACCAGAGTGGACGCTACCAGTACTGCGAGATTCATCCTGGATCAAGTAGTATACTGGCATGGATGTCCGCAAGTCCTATTGAGCAACAATGGAACCAACTTTACATCTCATGTGATCCTGAGGCTAAATGAAATAATCGGGAATCTGAGGAGTTGTGTCAGTACCATACTGGCCAGAGATGAATGGACTGGTAGAACGGGTCAATGGGACGCTGGCTGCGATACTGAGGAAGCTAGTCGCAGGGAGAACTTCCACATGGGGAACGTACCTGAGTTCAGTGAAGTTCACCTACAACATTAGTCATCATACGGCGATGGGAAAGACGCCATTTGAATTACTATACGGAAGAAAGGCCGCGTTGTCACCATTATTATATTTAATAGTGGAACCTACCTCAAGGGATGAGTACCAAGCAATACCTGAACCAACTGACAAGTATCCTGATTGATATTCAATTGCAAGCATTCAATACAATATTGAAGAAAAGTTACAAGCAAAATCGATGGATGACAAAAACTGACAGGCATTAGAAGAATACCAAATAGGTGAAAGAGCCGCCTATTGCGATATGCATAGTTTCAGATGAAGAAACAAATTAGATGTGTTGTGGTCAGGTCCATTCAAAGTAATCGCCAAGATGGTGACCAATCCTTACTCCATCAAGAATCTCTTGGATGGAAGAGTTGTAAATAGAGTACACACTAAGTATCTAAATCATTGGATTGAGGAAAAAAATTTAAAAGAGTTCCCAAAGGACAGGTGAACCATTAAGTTGGTCATGTCCTGATGATTAGGTCAAGTCTGAAAAAAGGACCACTGAACCAATCTAGATGGTTAAGTCCGGAATTGGACCTCTGAACCATAGAAAACTGGTAGGTTTAAGTACCCAGGACCCAGTTTAGGGGAAAGGATGGACCTCTGAACCGAAACAAGGTTAAGTCCCATAAGAAAAAAGAAGAATAAAGATAAAAATTTTGATAAAAAATATTGGAAAAAAAGAGATTTTTTTTGCATAGATAAAAAGCCGATATATTTTTAGAATTTTTATTTTTATTGATCATCCTCAGTATGGGGATGATTCCGCCTATGTTGCCTCTTGGGGAGGGAGGATGGATTGCGGTAGGAAGAAACAGTTTGTTGAAACCAATATGCAATTGGATGCTTGCAAGGGCAAGACCTACACAAAACCACGTCCATTAAGTGATCCTGAGCCCTGAGAAAAGCGACTAGAGGAATGGAAATTGAATGTCAGAAGATGCCAATTGCAAAACCCTGGAGTGGTGAGGAAAACAGCAATAGAGATAGAGGCAATCGGCAAATAAACCTGAGTAATCCTAATACAGCACCGGAGCTGGAAGATTTGTCTTAAGTGCCTGCCAATGGGATTCATTGAGGACACCGACCATATGGGCCAGCAGCAAAGTATGAATACTCAACGGGGGTTGCTTAATCATGCCCCCTATCAACGCCATCAGCAGAAGATACTGATGGGAAGCTCTGGAGAAGAGGTAGTTGTGCAGAGAGTGGATTGCATCCTGAAAATGGTGACTATGGGCTTCATGGAAGCTAAAGCTAAATGACCGGTGGAAGCCAGGTGAGGCTGGAAGCTTCATCAACTAACTTCAAAGAACTTGGCCAGCAAAGCGAAGAGCATAAGTAGCAGTATCCCAATCCTGAAGGTTATCCAGATCAGAGGGATTCAGCACTAATGTCAAAGCCTTAGTGACTTGGCCTGGAGTTCAGCATAGGATAGCTTGAAGTGTATGCTGTTCTTATTGAGAGCTCAGAAACCAGTACAGCAGGTTTGTAAAATCAACTGAGTTGGAAGAGGAACTCAGGGAGAAGATACGACCCAGCCAGGAACAAACGATCCAGAGCAACCGGCATAATCTCCAGAGCTAGACAATGATGTTTGGAGCATCAGAGAAAGGAGCCAAATCCAGGAGAGTTTTGAAGTCCAACTCTGTAGTTGACTGCAAGGGAAGAGTTGGCCGAGAGTTGTTTAAAATGATGGCCATCCTGGTTTTGGAGGGATTAGTTACCATTTCCAGTAATTTGACAGATGGACTAGCCACTTGCGCCAGACTAGGCATATGAGTCCTGGAAGGACCATAGAAGAGATTCCGTTAAGTATCCTGACTCATCTTCTGGAAGAGACAGAGGTCTGGATCAGACATACTGTTGAGGAGCTGCTGGTAGCGAGATTCAGAATTTGACATATGAGCTGGATGAGAGAAAGGATATTGTACTTATATATAAGTTGAATTTATGCACTCTATAATCCAATAGGCTCTAATTTTGGGGAAATTAAACCTAAGATTAATGAGATAAGCTTTCCAAAGGAAGAATTAGGAATGACTTACAGCCAAGAGGTTATGAGCGAAATAACAAGGGCGAATAGAAATAAGTATTCTTATTTAAGCCATGAAACAAACATCAACAGCAGAGTCTTTTGTCTAAAATAAGGAGAAAATCAGGAAGTCAAGGATGCCGGACCAAGAATCCTGAATATGACAGAGGGTCATATACCCTGACATGGGGAAAACCAGATCCTGAGACTAATATTGTCATGAGTGAATTGATCAGCCCAGCATGACAGAAGGTTATGGAGACCGCGCTCTGAGAAGGCGGTAGCGAGGAGGAAGAGGAAGAACGCCATAGACAAAGGTCATTCCAAGCAGCATTGAGTATTGACAAATGTACTCCGCTTGAAACAATGAAGTATTCGACCAGGTGTCTGAAGCGGTGTTCTCATGACCTGGTCCTTTTCTTACTGGAAATCTAGGAAAGAGGGGGATGTGTTGGGATTTTTGCCCATATTCTCAGCCTTCTAGATAACCTGGTGTCACTAGGGGAAGGTTTCCCTAAGGCGAAGTTTATCAGAAAATTAGTTGGCCCAAGTTTTTGAGGAACTACGTTTGGGGAATTTTGTGTATTCACCTGGTCATATCCGTCAGGGATTGATCCAGATGAATACCTAAGATCTCATCGGGTGGAGTGGCCAACGAATTAGGGGCATCTGATAGTGATTAACTATCAGGTGTACCAATTGGGATCAGTCAGGTTTCATCACTGAATTATTGGGAATGTATAGCAAGTTGCAAGGCGAGTGATGCCGCCTGCAAGTAGTGAATTAATTGGTTGATGAAGTGACCTGCCATAATGGGTAATAAGTCCCATTACCTAAGCAGATCGCTAGCCAATTATGGATGGTTCGCTTGGATTGAGAGGAAAACGTTAAGGATACGTTTTCTGACTCTTTCTGTTTGAGGCTCAAGGATGTCCAATGACGGAATCCTAGACAGAATGGGGAAGACCATTGCTGCTGAGACAAGGTAGGGTGATATAACGGCAACAGCTGCCTTTTCATCAAAGAGGTGTCAACTGAGGGTTAGACAGCCGAATCCCCTACTATATAATTCCCTAGGATTCAATATAATAAAAACAGTAATAACAGTATTAGTATAATTAGTATTGTTATCAACAGTATTAGATACAGTAATATTGTCAATTCAGTGTATAGTTAGACTATCAGCTTCCATTGTGAAGTTCCATCTCAAGGATATTATTGCAGAAGGCAATAATTGGAAGACTCTCAGAGAGAAGTGTAAAGATCTGAGTGGGGATCTAGAGATGAAGGAAACTACAATCAGGGATAGCTTCTGACTGTGTGTTGGGCCAAAAGAGACTGTCACCAAGGTATCTTGACAAAGATCGGATGGACAGGAATATAGGGAACAAATCTTTATGAGTACGACTTACAGAGTACTTGATCAGATATACTGGCCGAAGTGTTGGGCCTAATAATAGTTCAAACTCAACTACAGACAATAGTCTTCATACTATTACTGATTAAAACATTCTATACAACACAACGAAGTACACAAGGAAATCGAACATGTGCATTAAAAAGGTTACTGGTTTGACAACCAATAATCAATCCTTAAGTAAATTTTACACGCAAACACCGCCCAGGTTTGTGGAATTCACAACTAAACAAAACTTATACCTTGAAATCCAATATGCCCAACACCTCTCACCGGTAGAGCATGGCTCTGACTCTACCTAGAGTTGAATCTCCAACTCTGTGGGAGATAGTGGGCTAGACACAGGCCTCCCTATTCTCACATTCAGTGTACATAACCACGCATACATTCCACTGCAGATGGATTGACATGAGATTAAAGCCAAAGAAGGTGCAGATTCTGCCACAAGAGTCTGTGTCAGATTTGTTTTCCCCCAAAGTCAAACAAATTGTGCACACCTTGCACACCAGATGGAACAAATTGAAGACTTTGTTCATCTCTTCCAACTCACTCCCAACCAACCTCCCCTGAAAAATAATTGAAGAGAAGCTCTGAGCTGGACTTGCCAGCTATGGCAAGATCAAAAAATTCAAACTTCAGTGGTTCTACTTGATGCCAAACCTGTGCACAGGTAAGGGGTATAGGTATGATCAACCCACTCCCTGAAGTAATCAATGACCTCACAAGGATCCTGCACACAGCGGTGTTCCACCTCCCAGATGGATGTGTTCTAAAGGTTTTCTGAGTTACACTGGAAAGCGCACCACCAATTTTAAACCACTGCAGCGCCTTGAGACACAAGACGCATGTATGCCCTGTGAAGGAGGGACTGATGGCTCCCAACTTCTGTAATGACACCATGGATGAAGATAGAAAAGAATTTACCAAAATCTTTGACACCAACCTTGCCTTCCTCTGGGGAGAGGATGGGCAATACATTATCATAGACCCAGTCTCACATAAAGTGCGCAAAATGGCACAGAAAGCCTGCAAATGGGCTGAGGCCATGGCAGCATCACTCACAACCTTCTCCATCACCCTCAGCCAAATCCAGGAAGACATGGAGGAAATTGGCAAAGCCAACCAATCAGATCAGAAGACCCAAGACAAAAAAAATCTTGACAGTTTGCTGAAAGTTCAAGTGACACCAAACAATTTTATTTTATCTGGACAATCCATCTCCACCGTTGGTGCAAGGTGGGACACACACATACACAGGTTCAAACCATGCAACCACAGAGAGCAAATCAGCACACTGCAATGGTTCACCATGAGACACAAGCGTAAGAGACCAACTCAAAGAATGGTAAGACCCGCATGAAATCAGCAAAGGGTTGAGGATCAAATAACCACACAGGTGGGACTGGTCCAGTCACCCAGATCCCAATGCCAGAAATGGTGTGAAGGGGTAGGGTTAAACAGCTCTCCAAAATGCTTTTGAGGCACCAAAGGCACCTCAGTGTCCATATAATGTTAAACATTATTGGAGCCAGGGCTTAATCGTCCCAAGACAAAAAGCTGGACTTCCTACAAATACCCCCTGTAGATTCTTTGGCCATCCAAAAAACCCACTGTATGCAGGGGGAAGAGGGATCCTGGTCAGCCAGGGTCTCATCATACCAATTGGTGTAGACATCTCACTGTGGGGTGGTTGTCCATTGTAAAATTTACTAAAGTGGTTGTTATTGGCAAGCAACCTAGTAACCTTTTTACTGCACAGGTTCAGTTTCCTCATGCACTTCGTCGTGCTGTATAGTAGAATGAATTACTAATTGATAATAGTATGGATACTATTATCTGTAGTTGAGATTGAACTATATTTGGCCCAACTCTCGACCAGTATTACCAATTAAATACTTGTGATGTCACACTCGTAGGGATTTGTTCCCTTGCTCTTGTCCATCTGATCTTCATTGAGATACCCCGGTGACAGCTTCTTTGGTCCAACACACGGTCAGCAGCTATCCCCAATTGTGATTCCTTCTTCTATAGATCCCCGCTCAGATCTTTACTCTTTTCTCTAAGAGTCTTCCAATTATTGCACACAGCAATAATATCCTTGAGACAGAACAGCACAATGGAAGCTGATGATAGTTTAACTATATACCAAATGGATAACTTGTAACTAAATAGCTCTTATTATCTAACTCTACCTATTACTTTTTATTATTATAATGAATCTTAGGGAATATATATAGTGGGGAATTCGGGTGTCTAACCCTTGGTTGACACCTCTTTGATGAAATGGCAGCCGTTGCCATTGAATCACCCATTCCTGTCTTAGCAGTGAAGGTCTTCCTCATCCTGGCTAGGATTCCATCATTGGACATCCTCGAGACCTAAAATGGAAAGAGTCAGAAAACGTGTCCCTACCATTTTCCTCTCGATCCAATTGAACCAACCATATTTGGCTAGCGACCTGCTTAGGTAATGGGACTTATTACCCATTATGGCTGGTCACTCACCAACCAATTGATTCACTAGTTACAGGCAGCATCACTCGCCTTGCAACTTGCTATACATTCCCAATAATTCAGTGATGAAACCTGACTGATCCCAATTGGTACACCTGATAGTTAATCACTATCAGATGCCCCTATTTTGCCAGTAACTCTGCCCGATGAGATCTTGAGTTTTCATCCAGATTGATCCCTGATGGAAATGACCAGGCGAATATATAAAATCCCCTGAACTGTAGTTACTCCAAAACTCGGGCCAACCAATTTCCAATTCACTTTGCCTTAGGGGATTTTTCCCTGGCGATACCAGGTAATCTAGCAGGCTGGGAATATGGGCAAAAATCCCAACACATCCCCCTCTTGCCTAGATTTCCAGCAAGAAAAGGACCGGGGCATGAGAACACTGCTTCAGACACTTGGTCAAATACTTCATTGGTTTAAGCGGAGTACACTCATCAATACTTAATGCTGCTTGGGATGACCTTCGGCATATGGCGTTCTTCCTCTTCCTCCTCACTACCGCCTTCTCATAGAGTAGTCCTCACAGTCTACTGTAATGCTGGGCTGATAGATTTACTCATGACAATATTAGTCCCAGGATCCAGTTTTCCCCCATCAGGATATATGACCCGCTGTCATATTCAGGTTTCTTGGTCTGGCGTCCTTTATTTCCTGATTTTCTCCTCGTCCTAGACAGGAGACTCTTATTGTCAATGTTCATTTTGCAGCTCAATTAGGAATACTTGTTTTTATTTGCCCTGGTTATTTCTCTCATAACCTCCTGGCTCAAGTCATTCCTAATTCTTCCCTTATATAGATTATCCCATTAATTTTGAGATTAATTTCTCAAAATTGGAGCTTAATGGATTGTAGAGTGCATAATGTCAACTTCCATATAAGTCTGACATCCCCCTTCTCATCCAACTCATATGTTGAATTCTGAGTCATGATACCAGAAGCTTCTGAATAGTTTGTCTGATCAAGATCTCCATCTTTTCCAGCAGATGAGTCAGGATGCTCAGCGGAACCTCTTTTATGGTCCTTCCAGGACTCATGCCTAGTCTGGCACCTGTGGCTAGTCCTTCCATCGAATTACCAGAATTGGTAACTAATCCCTCCAAAACCAGGCTGGCTATTGTTTTGAACAACTCTTGGCTAATTCTTCCTCCGCCGTCAATTCCAGAGTTGGATTTTGAAGCTCTCCTGGATTTGGCTCCTTTTGCTGATGCTCTGACCATCATCATGGATGCTCCAGAGATTATGCTAGTTTCTCTTGATCACTCGTTTCTTGCCAGGGTGGACCTGCTTCCTGAGTTCCTCTTCCGACTTGGGTAATATTACAAACCCACTGTTCTGGTCTCTGAGCTCACCATTAGTAACAGTATTTACTTTGAGCTCCCCTACGCTGAACTCCGGGCCCATGTCACCAAGGCTTTGACCCTAGCGCTGAATCTTTCTGATCTTGATAACATCCTGGATTGGGATACCGCTGCTTATTCTCTTTGCTTTGCTGGCCAAGTTCTTCTAAGTTGGTCCATGAAGCTTCCAACCTCGCCTGGGTTCCATTGTTCATTCAGATTTAGCTTTCAAGAAACTCATAGTTGTCACTTGCAGGATGCAATGTGCTCCCTGTATGACTATCTCTTCTCCTGAGCTTCCCATTGGTATGTTTCACTGATGGCATTGATAGGGGGCATGATTCAGCAACCCCCATCAAGCATCCCTTCTTCATTGCTGGCCCATATGTCCGGTGTTCTTGATGAAGCCCGCCATCATGCGCTCAGAACTAATCTTCTGTCTCCAATACCATATCAGGATTACTCGGGGTTATTTGCCAATTGCCTCTTCTTATACTGTTGCTTTCCTCCCCGCTCTGGGGTTTTGCGATTGGCTTCATCCAACATCTCAATTTCCCTTCCCCTAGTCACTTTCTCTCAGGGCTCAGCGTCCACTTAAAGGATGTGGTTTTATGTAGGCCTAGACCTTGCTAGCATCTGGTCTCATATTGATTTTGACGGGCTTTTCATTCCTACTGCGATTAATCCTCCCTCCCCCAAGAGATGATATAGGCGGAATCATCCCCATAACAAGGAAAATTAATAAAAATAAAATTTATAAAATTGTATTGTCTTTTTCTCTGTGCAGTTTATAATTACTATCCTATGGGACTTGACCTTGTTTCAGTTCTTCCATCCATATTTTTATTTTTTCCCCCAAAACTGGGTCCTGGGTACTTAAACCTACCAGTTTTCCATGGTTCAGAGGCCCTTTTTTGGACTTAACCATCTAGATTGGTTCAGAGGTCCTTTTTTGGAATTGACCTATTCATCAGAACATGACCAACTTAATGGTTCATTGGTCCTTTGGAGACTCTAATATTTATTCCATTGATCCATCAATTAATATACTTATCATGGACTCAAATCACAACTCTTCCATCCAAGAGATTCTTGATGGAGTAAGCATCAGTCACTGTCTTGGCAATCACTTCAAATGGACCTGACCACAATGCATCTAGTTTGTTTCTTCTTCTGAAACCATGTGTATCAAAATAGGTAACTCTTCCCCCTATTCAATATTCTGCTAAGGCCAGTCAGTTCTTGTCATCCATCGATTTTGCTCATATCCTTTTTTTCAAGGTTGTATCAAATGCTTGCAATTGTATATCAATAAGGATATTCATCAGTTGGTTCAGGTATTGCTTGGTACTCATCCCGGATGTAGGTTCCACCACCAAATATGATTTGGTGGCAACGCGGCCTTTCTCCCATATAACAATTTAAACAATGTCTTTCCTGTCGCCATATGATGACTTATATTGTAGGCAAATGTCACCAAACTCATGAACATTCCCCACGCGGAAGTTCTCGCTGAAACTATCTTCCTCAGCATTGTAGCCAGTGTTCCATTCACCCGTTCTACCAGTCTGTTCATCTCCAGCTAGTAAGGTACTGACACAGCTCCTCAGATCCCCATTATCTCATATAATCTCAGTATCACATGAGATGTGAAGTTGGTCCCATTGTCGCTAAGCAGGACCTGCGGACATCCATGATGGTATACTACTTGATCCAGGATGTATCTTGCAGTACTGGTAGCATCTACTCTCGTTAGGGCCTTCATCTTGACCCATCTCATCAGATGGTCAATAGTAACTATAATGTACTTGACTCCCCCCATGCTCATTGTCAGCGGTCCCATCACATCAATGGACACCATGTGCCAGGCAAATCTAGGGTGGACCAGTTGGTATCCAGTTGTATTCTTATGTGGTTTGTGCAGCTGGCATTCCATGCAACAAGCTAGATAATCTGCAACATCATAGTTGATAGATTCCCAGTAATAATACTGGCAAATATGATTGGTTGTTTTCTTAAGGCCTCCATGCCCAACAACCTTGTGAGCTGCTTGCACTATAGCTGCTCTTTCTGACAGTTTTGGGAATAATAACCGCTTCCCGTTGATCATTTTGAATAATTGTCCATCCATGGTCTAGGAGTTTTATTGGTTTTTCGAAGCGCACCTTGGATTTCTCAAGGCTCATCCCCAATTTTTCCGTCGACCATTCTCTGGAATAGCTTATCCGCCTGTGGGTATACCATCTAGACCATTGGTAACTGCGATAAGCCATCCACGTTCTGGTGAGAAGCCCCCACTTGGTGGACAATCTCATAATCATAAGCCTGGAGCTTAAGTGTTCATTGGGCCAGTCATCCTTCTGGCTCTCTCAAATTGTGCAGCCAATGCAGCGAAGAGTGTTCCATGGATGTACACCCAAAACTACTTGCATGCATAAATGATTGCAAGGCATTCACGCTCAGTCACGGTGTAGTTCCTCTCAGCAGCTGAGATTGTCCAGATCACATATGCCACCGGATGTTTATCCACAATTTCATCTACTTGGCACAGTATGGCGCCAATCGCCATCAAGGAAGCATCAGTTTGAATAATAAACTCCCAATCAAAATTCAGATATTTCATAATTGGCAAATCTATTAAATACTGGCATAATTCATCGAAGAAATCCTGGGCCTCTTCATTCCATATGAATCCTTTTTTTAGATCCTTTAGTAAATGGAATAGTGGCTCACCTATTCCCGTGAAGTCCTGAATAAATCTTCTGTAGTATCCAACCATCCCAAGGAACAATTGGATGTCTCAGAAACTCTTTGGTACAGCCATACGTTCTATAGCTGCTATCTTCTGGGTTTGCGGCTGCAATCCACTGGAGTTGACTATGAATCCCAGGTATTCCAACACTTTCTTAAAGAAGTGGCACTTCCTTGGCTTGATCTTCAGGTTAGCCATGGACAGTCGCTTAAATACTTCTTCCAAGTGGTGTAGGTGATTATTAAACGTCCTTTTGAACAAATTTATATCATCCAGATATACCAGGATGCATGACAACTTCAAGTCGCTTAATATTGCATCCATGACCCTCTGGAACGTTGTAGGCGCATTGCATAGACTCTGGGACATCCTCGTCAGTTGGTATAGCCCCTGCGTGGTAATAATCGCGCATTTTTCTTGGTCTTCCTTTGGCAAGTCAATCTGCCAATATCCCAAGATCAGATCCATCGTGGAGAGGTACTTTACTTCTCCTAATTGATCCAGCGCGTTGTCAATCCTTGGTAGGGGATACAATCCTTCTTTGTAATTTAGTTCAGCCTCTGGTAGTTTATCACCACCTGGTTTGATCCATCCTTCTTCTTCACAATCAGAATCGGACTCACCCAGGGACTTGATGACGGAACTAGAAGCCCATTCTTCACTATTTTGCTGATCTCATCCTCTAATACTGCTTTAAGGCTTTTGATCATCGGATCAGTCTCATCCTTATCAGCAAATTTTCCGCAGTGTTGACCTTGTAGATCACATCTTGTGCACATCCCAGATTGTGGTCATCCTGAGTGAACACTTCCCAATACTTTTTTAAATAGTTTGAGCACCTCCACTTGCTGGCCTTCTGACAGATCAGTGAGCTGCTCTTGATCAACCAATAGGTTTATGCTTTCCAGTCAACCCAGCTAGTAATCCCATTTCATCGAGAGATCAAAATCCTGGAATTGTCTCAATTTGGCCGTCGGGATCAGATGAACAAATGCGATGATCTGATTCCTCTTGATCTTCATCAGTTTTTCATTTAAATTCGCCAGGAGAACTCAAATTTCTCCATGGACCGGCATTATTATCCCAGGAGCCACCCATGGCTCCACTCTGGACTTCTTCCAGGGGCTTCTGACCTCCCCATACAACAGCTCAGGAATCTCCAATGTCAACCCTGTGTTGACTATCATCTGCAATCCGGCCAGTATGGTCCTCTCATTCTTGATCCTTAGTGAAATTCCCCAGTTTGCTAGGATTTCCTCTGGCATTTCGCGTCGCTTTCTCTCAACTAATTGGTACCAAATAGGGACAATGCCATCATTGTATATTATATTGATGAAGTTATTTCTCCAATTCAGCGGAGCTTCACCATCCTTCTGATATACAAATAATAACGTCTGATCCAATATGGTCAACGTATTATCCTCAAACTTACATTTAACTCCATATTTGCACAAAAACTCCATTTTGATCAGAATGTCAATATTTTAATTCACCAAAACTATTGCTGGTGTAGATACCACCAATGACCTGAATCATAGTAGCAACGCACTATACGCTCCACAGGAGATGGTGTTGTTCAGCCCAGCTGTCCCATATTCTTTCTTATGTTCTAAGTTCGGCGAGATCTTCATCCTCTTTACCATCTTGATTGAGACAATATTGATGGGTGCTCCGCTATTGACAATTGCCCTCACCCACACTCGATTCACTTGTATATCTATATATGTACACTTGAAGTATTGTAATATAGTGTTTACTGAGTGAATAGCGGCAATATTAGCTGAATCTAAAGTGTTTATAACTTGCGCTGATAAATCAGGAAACGATTCCTTTATTGTGCTGAGGGGGATAGACAAATTAGCCTCATCTAAATGGACATCAGATAAGTCTTCAGGATTCTCAGTGGTTCAAATCTTTTCCGGCAGTTGTCAGGCATATGTCCAGGCAACTTCCTTGATTATCATAGGGTCAATTCTCTTCACCCCAGATCTAGTCACGGCATTTACATCCAAATTGACCACTTGATACAGCTGATCCTGCTCATCATCTATGAACAGATCACTGATATCAATTTTTCATTTATAATGTTGGGAGGAACAGGCTTCTCCACAGCTCTATACTGTTCCATATCTAGGCCTTGATCCCTTTCCTGATTCCTTGGTGGCTGCTGACTCTTTGGCCTGGACCACGTTGATCTGATCCTTCGGCTTTTTACAGTGCATGGCGAAGTGTTTTGCCACCACATTGGTAGCAGACCTTTTCCTTCTTGTTTAATCTTCTGAATTCTTTGGGCTTATTCCCCAGCAAAGTTCAATTGGCCATCTCTTTAGCACCTTCATTTCCCTTCGTGGGATTCAGATTTTATACCATATTAGATTTGAAGCTTCTATTTGGGGCATCAAATGTCGCTCCCAAAATCTTCAAGTTATCTACCATTTGTGAGGTAGTTATTTCCATCGCGAATATGAAAGACATCATATGATGCAAATTGTGATAGAGCTGAAAAGCCTCTTGCAAGGCGATTCTAGCATTAAAGTTGTCCAATACATTTGCTCCAGTCAGGGTCTGCGATTCCTGGTAAAAACAATATTTAAAGCTAGCTAGAGACTCATCTTTATGGAACTATTTTATAAATTCTTGCTTGCATTTAGACATGCATGTTGGACTCCTGAACTCTTTCATGATGGCCGCCTTTGCCTCAGCATACGACCAGCTGTCCCCCTCCAGGTGAGGTAACATTGAGTTTTGACTTTCAGTATCTAGGCAATTCATGATCATCAGCACCTTTTGACGATCCACGTAGCCATTCTTGGTCATGTCAAACAGTTGAAAAAATGCTGGAGCATTATCCCGATAAAATGTTGGCAATTTCAGCATTGCCCTAAATTCCTCCGAGTTATTTCTGGCTAATTCTCTCAGTTCAGTTACTCAAGCTAACTTGAGGAGTGACTTTTGGCATCATCTCCAAAATGGCAGCAAAAACGGGTGGCATGTTCTTTGGGGTGTTCGATTTCCCAAGTACCATGTGAGGACTTCTATCTTCAGCATCGCTTGCCATATTGGGTTCACAAGCACATTTGTGAGCTTTAAGTTCCTCCACTTGTTTGATTAATCTCTCTATATCCATACCAAAACTTCTTAAATGATGTGATCCGCTTCTCGCTCCATTTTCAGGTATAAGACCTTTCAAATAAGTCTCCTTGTTTCTTCTTCAACAAAGTTACTTTACCAAGTAACTCATTCCCAAAGCTTGCTACATTATCTATCCCTTCCTCCACCCTGGAGACTCATTCTTCCAAGGCTGCAAACTCCCAATGTTTGCTGATTTTAGGGCATTCTGGTTTACAGTGGCTAACTCAGTCCACAGTTTGTGTAGCTTGTCTTTTTTTGACATTCTTATAGATTCTGCAACTCAACTACCCTGTAGTGAGCACCAAGTTTGTAAAAATTTACTAAGTGGTTGTTACCAGCAAGCAACATAGTAACCTTTTTACTGCACAGGTTCAGTTTTCTCATGCTCTTGTCGCGCTGTATAGTAGAATGAATTACTAATTGATAATATTATGGATACTATTATCTGTAGTTGAGATTGAACTATATTTGGCCTAACTCTTGACCAGTATAACCAATTAAATACTTGTGATGTCACACTCGTAAGGATTTGTTCCCTTGCTCTTATCCACCTGATCTTCATTGAGATACCCCGGTGACAGTCTCTTTGTTCCAACACACAGTCAGCAGATATCCCCAATTGTGATTCCTTCTTCTATAGGTCCCGCTCAGATCTTTACTCTTTTCTCTAAGAGTCTTCCAATTATTGCACACAACAATAATATCCTTGAGACAGAACAGCACAATGGAAGCTGATGATAGTTTAACTATATACCAAATGGATAACTTGTAACTAAATAGCTCTTATTATCTAACTCTAACTATTACTGTTTATTATTATAATAAATCCTAGGGAATATATATAGTGGGGAATTCGGGTGTCTAACCCTTGGTTGACACCTCTTTGATGAAATGGCAGCCGTTGCCATTGAATCACCCATCCCTGTCTTAGCAGTGAAGGTCTTCCCCATCCTGGCTAGGATTCCATCATTGGACATCCTTGAGACCTAAAATGGAAAGAGTCAGAAAACGTGTCCCTACCATCTTCCTCTCGATCCAATTGAACCAACCATATTTGGCTAGCGACCTGCTTAGGTAATGGGACTTATTACCCATTATGTCAGGTCACTCACCAGTCAATTGATTCACTAGTTGCAGGCAGCATCACTCGCCTTGCAACTTGCTATACATTCCCAATCATTCAGTGATGAAACCTGACTGATCCCAATCAGTATACCTGATAGTTAATCACTATCAGATGCCCCTATTTTGTCAGCAACTCCGCCCGATGACATCTTGAGTATTCATCCAGATTGATCCCCAACAGATATGACCAGGCGAATATCCCAAAATCCCCTGAACCATAGTTACTCCAAAACTCGGGCCAACCAATTTCCAATTCACTTTGCCTTAGGGTATTTTCCCCTAGTAATACCAGGTAATCTAGCAGGCTGGGAATATGGGCAAAAATCCCAACATCCATAATCATAAAAAATTAAAAATATTAAATTAAAACTTCCATCTTCACAGCTGCATCCTGGTAGCAACATCTCATGCCAGGATGACGCAATCTTAATAGCATGCATCTTCACACTGTGCACTTCAGCCAAGAGGAAGCAATCCCTTGAAACTATCCCAACACGCCCTCCCACCAGACACATTTCTACTGGGCGACTTGAACTACTGGGCCAACCCCAACATGGCTGATAGCCTTAGCCTAGGAGGTACCCCCGGGGCACATTAATTTTCTGTGCAATGAAGGCGTCCCTCAGCTTGTACCATGCCCTTCCCCCTGGGTCACCACTCCTCCCCCACATGACTTGCTCCAACGTGCGCGAGGGAAAGCTCATCTCAATGAGCCACATTGACTTCATCCCCGCCCCATAATCCCACCGCTCAACCCTCTCCAACTCGTCAACCGTGAGGATAGATTTTGTCAACCACCAACTCTTTCCATGCATCTTTCACCAACCTGCACTCCTGCACAGGCGACGACCTGGATGAAGATGTATCCAAACAACATAAAATTGCTTGAACTATCTGATTGGGTCAAAAATGAGACCATGAACCCCAAATTTGCAACTCCATTTATATCAGACCCCATTGCAACCTAAGAGGATATCAAAGTCATATTTTTAATAAAACTTGCCATCTCACCTCATGTAAATGCACCACCAATACAGCCACAATCAAGCGCACCTTGGCGGAACTGGACCGCCTCAAGCTCAACCCCCCAAAGTCCAGTTACAGCCCCAACTGAGGGCTTAAATGGGCAGAAATATCCGCCCACCTTAATGTCATCATCTTTGAACACCAGCATAGAATCAAAGTGCCAAAAAAGGTAAGTTCATAAAGGAGGTTAAATTTGCTTGAAATAATTATTCTGTCAATTTCACTCCTGCGGCAACCAGCCCACATGCACACAGGTCTGCAAAGGTGACGGCACCATGGCAACCAACCCAGTGGAGGTCAAGGCGGAAGTGTACCATTACTACACTGAACTATACTGTGAAACTCCAACTGATCCCCAAAAAATTAAAAAGATACACAACACCAGAATCCAAAGCACACCGCTAGACCATAATCTATTAAATTTGTTATACAGGATGAGCTCTGGACACAGTCCGTGGTGCACCTCATAGGAAATGCCAAGGGCCTGATGAGATACCCTACAAATTTTTTTGGAAAATATTTCAAACAAATTCCCCCTCCTCTTGGCATCAATAAATCAGTGCTTGCTGGAGACCCACCTCCTACCAGGTGGGCAGAACTCCTATGTCATAACCCTGTTTATAATGGTGACAAACTGGAACTGGCCAAATGGTGTCCAATTGCACTCTTTAACACAGATACAAAATTATAACTAAAATTTTATCTACCAGACTAGGCAACATAGCCTCCAAAATTTGTCACTTAATAAGTTTGGGTTCATACCAGGGTGATCTGTCTGGACCAATATATACTCCATCGCCAACATCTGCCAGTCCAGAGCAACTGGAGCCCTGTTATTCCTAGACCAAGAGAGAAGGCATATGGCTGCGTTAGCTGGCCATATGTTGTGCCTTTGATATGACTGGACAATAAGCCTGAGGTCATCCGGCAAAATGAATGGAAGCCATTGGAATTGAACCATTAATGATAATTTAAGCGCTTTGAAATGAGGCGATATTGGATTATTTGATGAAACTAATGAGATACGGCGAATTGAGTTACTAATCCATGTAAGTAATATCATCCAAAATTGTTACAATATAAGCAGGATGAGATGATCAAAGGGGGAGAGTTTTTTAGTGGAAGAAGAGTGAGCATGAGCAGAAAAGATCTGCTATATATTTTATATTATATAAAAGTAGTGTAGTTGGGGCGATTGCCTCCTATTTTTATATATCAAGTTATTACATTTAATCGAGATCAACAATCTCCATATTGTTTGGCCGTTGCTCAGTGGGCTAAACCCTGCACGATTCATTTGGCGGAAATAGACCATATCTGCCAAAAAGTTAACAGTGGTGCTCACTACAGGGGGCCCATTAATTAACTCATAACACCTTCATCAATTAAATCTATGGCGCAACCAGCTCGCTTTGATGGCGTACTACCCCCGGTGATTGAACTATATCACTATGGGGAACTAAAGCTTGCCTTGGATAAGGTAATCTCTTTCTGCTAAGCATCACTTTTCGAAAATCAATTCAGCCTGAAATTTAGCTCCACTAAAGAGATTTACGAAAACTATTAGCAAATATGGCGGGAAACCCCGCAAAAGAACCCGCAGGCTATGCCAAACGAGCCAGCACCACCCCAAACAAAGCAACCCTCGGTTACCCACCTCAGGGTCAACCAGAATCACCCGCTCTCAAGCAGCAGCCATGAAAGCAGGCACCACCCCCCAACCTGGAGCTACTCCAACTAGCGCCAGTTCACCTGATCGCACTTCTGCAACCTGCACGCCTAACAGCTCTGTGTGTGCTGCCTCCCACCAACCCGCTGGGCCCCCTCCAACCAAGGAGGCCATCACCCACGCTGTTTTAATGGCGTCTGCTCAGTTGAATGAAACTCAGCCCATCCAGACATTCACCTCCCCCATTGTGTCAGCTAATTCAGCCCCATATATTATTGCTGACGCCGTGTTTCTGGCTCCCTCCATGAGGGGCGATACCCAGCTACCTGGCCCCCAAATACTCAGATGTAAGGTTGGATTAGCCGCACATTCTGGTTCACTAAGCACCAAATTGGGACAATCTACTCTTCCCAATGAGGATTCAAATGGTTCGGATTTTGGAACTTCACACCAGTTCCAATCTCACCCGTCCCATTTAAACCCCGTAATTGGCACTTCTCAAGTCGGCACTTTATTGCAATATGCTGAAAACGACCAATTCACTAATCAGCCAATGAGTTTTGCCCACGAAATCACAGCAAACACTCGGGCTGAATTTACCCAAATAGATTGGGATGGTGATGAAACATCTCCCTCCTCCCAATTGGCTGGAGTTAATTCCAATCTGGATGGGACTCCCCAATTTAGCGAGGCCCAACAATCACCTGGCCCCCAAACCCTCGGATGTAAGGTTGGATTAGCCGCACATTCTGGTTCACTAAGCACCAAATTGGGACAATCTACTCTTCCCAATGAGGATTCAAATGGTTCGGATTTTGGAACTTCACACCAGTTCCAATCTCACCCATCCCATTTAAACCCCATAATCAGCACTTCTCAAGTCGGCACTTTATCTCAATATGCTGAAAACGACCAATTCACCAATCAGCCAGTGAGTTTTGCCCACGAAATCACAGCAAATACTCGGGCTGAATTTACCCAAATAGATTGGGATGGTGATGAAACATCTCCCTCCTCCCAACTGGCTGGAGTTAATTCCAATCTGGATGGGCCTCCCCAATTTAGCGAGGCCCAACAAACCGCCCCTCAATTTAATATGACGCCAGCAACTGCTGTAACATTCCAGAAACAAGGGAACTCCGCAAACTTGTCCAAACCACCAGCTCACACTCAACCTGCAATTGCAGCCCAAATCAAACACAAACGTACCAAAGGAGCCACTGGGGCGTGGCAAAAACCTCTGGCACCAACGCTACCCAAAGCTGATCCCCGTGAAGTGGCGTTTATTGCTGATGTTAAGAAGAAATGGGCCGAAACTAGAGCGCAAAAAGCTCTACCTCGCTCAACCCTCTCCCACGCAATTCGCCTTTATTATGGGCATAACCCTGTTGAATTCTATACAGAGGATTACTTCTCATACTTTGCAGAGATTGCGGAGACATTCCCTATTAACACCACCATCCATGAATCAGTGGAGGGCCACTACATCGATGTGGGCTTCACTGAAGCTGCCCTTGCTGACCATGCTGCCACCCTCCAGGTCATTATTCCACGCGGATCTCTTCGCATCTCCCGCACACGCTCTCACCTGGAGAAAATTTCATGGGTTACTTTTTCCAACCTACCAACGACTGTTGATCCTGAGTCTCTTAAACTGGTACTCCATCGTGGTTTAATGGAGTTTGGGTCTGTTCTTTCAGTGGACTTTAGCGTCCCCTCTTACTATGCTCCCACTCAAAGAGCTCGCACTGCTAGGGCGTCATTCATCCCCTCCCCCACTGTATCCCGTAACATTGAGGTTATTCCTCGTGTGGCGGTAGTTGGGGCATGCCCTGAGATCTTTTTTGTCGACCCTGATCAGGCGCGCCCCCGGTGTTCATGGTGTAACGCCCTTGGACACTTTTATAGTGGCTGCACAGCTCGAAAACAAGCCCTCTTAGCCACCACCCAGGGGCCTAAAACAGGCCAAAAACGATCCCACATGGCTGCAGCAGCAATTCCACAACCCACACAATGGTTTCCCGTTCAAGACCTGTCCCCTGAGGCCTTACGCCTAGCAGTTGAAACAGCTAACCCCACTATTGGTGTGGGATACCTTCGCGCTCATGCCCCCCTTCCAATGGGCACCCCCTCCAATCTCCCAGAGTCAACTCCCTCTCTCACCAAGCGCAAGGCATCTCCCACAGGGTGCCTCTCGTCAGCCACCCCCACTCAGGGCTCCGCGGCACCCCCACCAACCCCCACCAGCGATTTATCGCATCAGCCCTCAGCTCCCAATGGAGCTATGCCCACCAGCATGGACTGGCAACTCGCGGCCTGCAGTAGAAGTGCCACCTCAAAGAGTCCTACCCCAACCCCACAGTCCATTTCGCGCGGATCCTTTGCAGTGTTGGAGGAAGTGAATATGGACTCAGACTCATCAAATGGGGACACCGCGGAGGTCACCATTGAGCACCCTCAGGTCCTTCCCCTGCAACGGAGCGGGGGCAGCATCCTAGGCTGGCTTACTGGGTCCTCCGCCCCCCACCCTCTCCTTCCCCTCAGAACCCTCGACGCTCCTCACGGATTGCAGCTAATAGTCAAGCTAAAGGACTCAAAACTAGCCGCCTCATAGCAGCAGGTTTAAGCGCTGGCAACCCCCCAGGACATGGAGGGGAACAGCTATGAGTCCCCATGGCAGCACCCTGGCCCTGCAATCCATCAACGCAAATGGGTTGCGGGACTTTAAGCGGAGAGCCCGCCTCCTCCGAAACTTCAGGTCAGCACAAATTGACATCTCTGCTGTCCAGGAGCCCCATATCCTCCCCCACGAACAATCTGCATGGAATGAACAGTTTGGAGGCAACTCCTTCTGGACAAACCATGCCGCCCTTATTGTTTTGAATCCTCGGGTTAAAACCCATTCTTTTTCACAATATCTAGGTGGCCGCCTCATACTGGCCAAACTCACCACTCCTGACTTCTCCTTCTTCGCTGCAAGCATCTACCTGCCTAATGCAGGTCAGGAGCAAAATCGGCTCTTGGAAGAGCTCCTCCAACTCAATCTCCCACGGAATACAGTTCTCTTAGGAGATTTCAACACAACCATAAGTCGCGTCCGTGACTCTTACCCCCCTGCAGCAAAGGAACGCCCTGGATCAAGTCGCCTCCAGGATTTCCTTCGCCTGAGTGGCTTTATAGATGCGCTTCCACCCTCCGCTTCTGGCCTAGGTTGCATGACTAGGATCCAGTATGATGGAGGAGCTTTCCAGTCAGCGTCACGCATAGATATGGCACTGATTGGCCCCCTGCTAATTGGCCGCGTCTCCTCTCCCATCTCTCGTGACAACCATCTGAGTGATCACAGGTCACTCACCGTTGTCCTCACCACCACACTTAGACCGTCGCGTAGGTTCTGGCCTAGGGTTGCCCCAGCTCTTCTCAACAACCCCTTCACTAAGGAGAAGCTGTCTATGACCATCCGGGAGACTCTCACCTCCCCCACCCCACCTGCTTGACCACAAGGCTAGATGGGCGGTGACCAAGGAGGGCATCACCCGCGTTGCTTACAACTGTGCCAAAGCCCAGATGACTGCAGCTCGCGCCAGAGTCAAAAGGGCGGAAGCCAGAATCAGACATCTAGAGCGAAACTGCCAGCCTTCGCCCTCTCCCAGATGGTTGGAAGACTGGGAAGCGGCGCAGGAAGCACTCCGCTTGGAGCTCACACTGCAGGAAGAACGGGCAGCAAACTTTACAACATCTCGTTACTATGCTCAATGGGAACGCCCCACCCGCTTCTTCTTTCAGAAACAGAAAGCCCGGTCAACAGCGTAGGATATTACTGCACTGAAGATTGGCACTACAACCACTTCAGATAAGGAGGAAATCACGCAGGAACTACACCGCTTCTACTCCAGCCTCTTCCATGCCACCCAGGTGGACCCATCGGACATCCAAGACTTCCTGTGGTGGGCTCCAGAGCCGCCCATTGACCCACGGGCTGATGAGGCTCTACTGGCGCCTATTTCCATCCAGGAGGTGATGGAAACCCTTCTGAAATCCCCACGGCTTAAAGCCCCAGGCCCAGATGGAATACCCTTTAAGGTGTACCTTCTGTAACCTGCAGTGATAGCCAGAACCCTCCGCGACCTCTTCGCTGCACTCTTGGTGAATGGCGAGGTCCTCCCCGACTCCAGAGGCTCAATCACGACCCTCATTCACAAGAAGTCAGACCGTGAGAACCTGGCGAACTGGCGCCCCATAGCGTTGATCAACACAGACCACAAGCTCTTCACGAAGCTTCTGGCCAACCGCATCACCAAATGGGTGTCACCTCGCCTCTCCCCATCCCAGTACGGTTTTATTCCGGGGAGGTCGTTATGGGACAACTATAATGACCTTCACGTGACTTTGACTGCTAACTCTCGTAAGGTGAATGGCTTTGTGGCTCTTCTGGATATGGAGAAAGCATATGATCGGGTAGCCTGGAAGTATATTGATGCTTCCCTGGCCCGCTTCCATCTCCCACCCGCAGCTAGGCGCTGGATATCATCGCTCTATGACCAGCTCCACACCAGAGTCCTGGCGCCAATGGGTTTTACAGTGGCAGTACCAGTTGGACAAGGTCTCCGGCAAGGGGACCCCCTGAGCCCTATCCTTTTTAACATCACCCTTGACCCCCTCTTGGCCTCCTTACAGGACAAGCTAACAGGGATTCTGGTCCCAGGTAAAGCCCCCACACGCACCATGGCATTTGCAGATGACACTGCCATTGCATTTGGCTGCCCTGGGGATGTTGCCCTCGCTGCTGTGACCATTGAGAGGTACACCAAGGCGTCCAACGCCATGGTCAACACCTCCAAGACAACAGTTGTACAGGTCGGCTCCCCCACCTTCCCCCCACCATTTGGTATTGAACCTGAGCGCGGTACCTTCCGTCACCTGGGCGTTCTCACCAACCAACAAGGAGTTGCGCTAAAAGACAATGAGGACTTGCTCCTTGCAGCAGTTAACTCCAGGATTGCCAGCTGGAACCGGCGGCACATCACCCCCAGGGTCGAGCTCTGATGGCCAATGTGTTCCTCCTCTCCAAAGTCTGGTTCCTAGCGCACGTCTGCCCATTCACAGATGCCTTTTATACGCGGCTCAATGTACTCCTCCGCTGTTGGATCTGGGGCTCAAACCATCCACCATTAGCCCTCTCAACCATTGCCCGACCCTGCAATGAAGGGGGCCTAGGGCTTCTGGACACGCGATCCCACGCCACCACAATCTTCCTGAAGTTCCTATGGCCGATTGTCTGCTGGGACGCGACCCCCATGCCCCAATGGGCGCCCGCCCTCCGCCAGTCAGTGTCAGCAGCTCTGGGTCTTCCTAGAGCATCTCTGACCTCATTAGGGGAGTGGCTCACAAACCACCCAGGCCATCGCCTAAAACCATCCTCATCCCCCTACTGGAACCAGGCTCTCCTTGCCCTGAAACGAGTAGGCGCGCGGATCCACCATGCCTTCCCATACAGAAGGGAAGGCCCTGGCCTCAGCCCACGTCGCCATGCAATTGTGCACAATGGACAAGTTGTCACAACTCGCCTCAACCCCCAATATCGTCCTCCCATCCGCCCAAGACTCCTTGAGCTCCTCCCTCCCTCCGTGAGATTTGACCTTAAGGAATTGTGGAAGGACGTCTATCACCCCGTCCTGTCAGCAAAGGTGTCCAACACCTTATGGAGAGTGCTCCACTGTTCATACAGGACAGGGGACCGGACTGGCCCTACCTTCCAGCACCGAAGCTGCCCCCGCTGTGTGGAGCCTATTGACTCCCACCTCCATCGTTTTTTCACCTGTCCAGGTGTCGCCGCATTTTGGCCAAAGGCCCGCGCACTCCTCCATGCTCAGCCCTGGTCTGGACACCCTGTGCAAGACCTCATGTTTGAGCAGACATTGCCTGGTTGCCACCGACCCCTCCGTGTCCTCGCCTATGCCACAGCCATCTGGACCATCCATAACTCCTTCCTTCGTGCTGCCTTTGACCAGCAGGTGTGGACCCTTCCACACATGATCACCCACTTTCAGGTACACTTTGAGATGGCCCTGAAGGTCTGCACTATGTCGCCAACCCTCCCCCGCTCAGTTGTCACTGCAGCATGGCTCTGGCGCGCAAACCCCCTCCCTTTCTCGATTCCTCCTCCCTCCCCTTCCCTCGCCTCAGGCTCTTAGGAGCCCAGGCGTAATTCAATAAACATCGATGAATCCCCCCCTTGGGTTGGGACCATCTAGTACTAAAAAAAAAAGCTTGCCTTGGATACCTTACTTCAGGCGCAAAAAGCGCTTTTTCATGAGAATAAGATCATTTCTGAGCAGCTCAATCATGCCTTCCGCCAACTGCTCCTGGTAGGTGACCATGCTAACCAACTTGCCAATCTTTTGAGCATCATGATGGAGCGACTAGACTGTGTGGAGTACAAATTAGATAAGGTTGTTAAGGGAAAAGAAGTCTGCAGTGACAGGCTGCCCTCAGTTGACCGAGATGGTAACATATATGGGTTTTTCAAGCGGTTCAAGTTTGCCATAGAGGGGGCTTCCAATTGACAAAAAGCCAAACTGTTGTTATCTGCATTGGATGTTTCCAGTGCTGATCAAGTTATTTGTTATCTTAAAAACAGTACTGCAGCTTACCAAGAGGTGAAAGAGACTGTAATTAGCCTGTTTGGGGGCAAAGCAAAAATGGCTCAGTGCAAGGCAGATTTTTTAACAATATCATTTCTAAAAAATGAGTCTTTAACACAGTTTGTGGAGCTATTCACTAGTGAGGCTCAAGTATTGTTGGGTGCATATGTCTTATCTAATGAGGATGTGGGCCTAGCAATGATGGCAGCTATCAAGCCCTACCGCGAATTGCATAATGCTATGGCGTACGCCCTTCAGGAGGATGCGGAGTTACTCAAATTCATAAATCATTTATGTCGTCTATCCGTCACCTTTAGTGCTCCCAATGTAGAGTGGAAGGATCCTGTATCTGCTATGGATTTTCCGCAAAATGAAGGATCCCACCAATATGGGGGTAATTGGTGGGTCACTCCTTGGACACTTATCTCTTAGGCGGGTCCTCTATGTCCCTACTATGATCAAACCGCTTATCCTTGGGCCCATAATAAGCTGTGGTTCAATAGTAGACCTAGATCTTCTGGGGTGATTCCAAGATGAGTGCCAGTCCCAAACATTTGTTTTTCATGTGGCCAACCATGTCATTATGCGGTTAGTTGTCAGGACAAACCAAGGGTCCATGCAGTATTTGTTGTCCCATATGAACAGGGAAAAGGGTGAGTGGAGTAGAGATGGGACGCTCTGCTTCCGCTGATTCAATTGTAATTGTCCCTAATGTACATCATGAATCACCCTGTTTCAGCCCTGGGGCACACTCTGAGATATTACTATATCAACAGATCCCTTACCACCTTTTGGCCTCAAGTCAAGGAAGAGACCCCAATAATGCAGACATGGAGTTTCGCCAAGATGTGGAGGATTTGAGAGAAAAATTGTCTCAATTCCCATCTTCTGAATCTAGCCATACCAAATTGGTCATTGATTCCAGCCAAGACAAAACTTTTTCTGGATCATCCTTACCTAGTACTGAGTCACGTGGAGCGGGCTTTCCACCTTCTCAGTCAGGTGAGCGACAATATCCATTGAGGACGCCCTTGAGGAGGCCTTTCTGGAAGGTTAGTAAAGATCCTGATTGGATGAGGCTCCAAAGATCCCAAAGGCATCGAGTCCCAATGCACCCTATAAATATCGAAGCATTTTGAATTAATAAAATATTTGGTAAACTAACCTTTATTTTCCATTTCCTCTTCGGTGCTCATTTCCAATTTTCCAGCTTTGAGCCACTGCAAACCCCAGCGCCAGTCAAAAGAACTGTAGCACCAACAAAGTGGTGCTCACTACAGGGGGCTCTGAGCTGACCCAGTGAAAACGTCAATCACAACAAAATGGAAACCAACAGCAACCCTGACAACCAAATGACTGGTCAATCAAGGAGCGTTTCTTGATGGGTTAGTTCTTCCCAATTCACAACGCCACCCTCACAGCCAGAAAGGCTAGAGTTCCGCGCCGCCTTCCAATTCTCGCTGCCCTCCCTAGACAGGGGCCAATATCAACTTCAGCTCAAACACACCCACAATGTCATTGAACAACTAGTCCTCAGCATCTACGCTGAGGGTGTCCGCTCCAGCCGCTCCCACGCCTCCGCCATGCCATCCACAATGCAGGACCTCTACTCAACAGCCACATTACCTGCTGGAGAGCTTACCTTGGGGCCTGATCACTACCTTCATAATTTTGTTCATCCCACAATTCATCACCTCCTCCAGTTAGTAGGATTACACCATCAGGAGGTCTCTCGGCACCTAGGGCTCACCCAAAATTTACATTTGTATATTATCAACTTCTATGACGCTGCCTCCTCCTTCATGCATGACAATCACGAAGCTATACTCAATAACCAGACGACTAATCAATGATATCCATGATCAATTGGTGGTATTAGATAGCGGCATCTCCAGCTACCTCAAGGAGCAATTTCACCAAAATGCTCAGCAGTTTGAAGTGACATGGGCCCAGCGCTTACAACAAGTCTGAGGAACTACTACAATCCCTACAACAGCGCTACTGAGAGCTGGCCTCTCATGACTACTCCCCTGCGGCTGCTGGGCCTGAAGGGCCTAGGGGGCCAGAAGGTCCCGAGGGCGTCAGGGACCAGCAGGCCCCAAGGGTCCACGTGGGCCTCAAGGGCCTTCCAGCCCCCAACCTCAGGCAAACCTGAAGACCCCTGGTGAAAAGATATAATAACCACTCTGGCCACCCTGCGGGACCAGATCCAGAAGGTGGCCTTGGGATGCAAGCTCCAAACGGATGGTGTTCCCCTTGACCCCAGGGTCTCCATCAAAGCGCTATCAGATGAGATGGATAACCTCAGCGCTTTCATGAGGCTCACCAACACTCGCATCTCCCAGCTTGAGACAACGTGTTGTGGGTTTGAAACCCAGTTGGCCACCATCAAAAACCAGCTCCAACTACAGAACGCCGAAATTCAGTCCTTAAAGGAGCAGGTTGCCAGCAAGGCATCCGCTTCCACCCTCAGTCAAAATTGGGAATACATCCAAGAAGACTTAGAAGGCTTGCGGAGGCAGCTAGATCAACAGGCTCCTCAAGAATATGCAGAAATGGAGATCTCAGAGCTGACGCCTATCCCAGGCGTTAACACCCTCTCTACTCCTATTGTCACTAACTTTAAACCTAGCTTCAAGGAGAAGTTCACCCCCGGATGGGAGAGCATCACCTCCTTCTTGTATGCCTATGAGAGTTCTATGGAGGAGGCCACTGACTGACAAAAGGTGAAGCACATCCACTCATGCCTAGACAGCACCGCCCGGGAAATTATGACTCCCCATCTGAAGGAGTGTAACACCTGGGAACAAGTCGCACCGCCCTGATCCAAGAGTTCAGCAGTAACCAAACCTTGGCCAACCAGAAGCAAGCGTTCATGGGCATTCGACTTAACAAAGGAGAAAACCCTATGGAGTTTGCCAACCAGTTCTATGCTCAGGCTCAACCTTTGGTTATGACAAGCTGTATCACTCTGGACAACGCCATTACCGCCGTCATCTCCACCCTGGGGTCCTATCCTGAGGTCCAGATGCACATGATCAGGCAAAAGAATGGGTTCACTTGCATCAGAGAGATCAAGGAGGCCCTCAACGAGATCCCTGCCACAGATCCTGAACTCTAAGGCTGCGGCCGCTGGCCCCTCTAACTGCCCTAGGGTCCATGTAGTCGAGAACCAGAAAACCCCCATCCGCGGTGCACCTATTGCAATGGCTTTAGGCATAGCGCCAAAACTTGTTGGAAACGTCTAGCTGAGGAGGCAGGAAAAGGGCAGTCAGCATGAAGGATGAGGCGCTCCATGCTGACACCCCTGTCCAGCCTCAAGTAACCTCTACACACAAACCAGAAGCCATTAACCCCAAAGAAGTAGCTGCGGTATCTAATGACAATAAAGACATTGATACTGCTTACTCTTCTTCTGATGATTCTCCTATGTTCCTTACATTGCCGCCTCAGTTTGTAAGTTTGGTCACCCGAGTTGCCATCCAGGTCCACAAGATTCCAGTTTATGCCATAGTCGACAGTGGCTCCCCCATGAATGTTATCTCTTCCAAGCTGATGAAACGCATCAAGGTTGCCCCCAACATGCCGCACTACATGGAGTATGGCACGGCTGGCCCTCAGTGCACCCAATCCATAGGGGCCTACTCCTCTCTACTGATTCAATTCAGGAAGCTCGCTTTGAATACAACCGCCATTGCTTTGGACAACACCAGCTATGATCTACTCCTCAGAACCCAGTTTCTTAGAGACTATTTGGCTGTTATCCACTACAACGGTGGTTTTCTCTCCCTTCTAGGACACCGAGTCCCTCTGGTTTTTGAAACTGCACATGACTCTAGGGTTGATGTCAAGGCTTGAGCCTGCCTACTGGAGACTGAAGGATGAATTGATCAGCTTGAGTATCACGTCCGGGGCTCTCAAGTCCGGCTGCCCCCTCCTGCTGTGGATGGATCTGAGGGGATGCTGATCTACTTGCCCCAGGCACTACAGTGCCCCCAAAATCCCAGGTCATTGTTGACACCCAGGTCCACATCAACATTCCCTTGGGGTATTTACTGGAGGTCCAAGGTCTGGATAACCCATCTCCCAAGGAAGTGCTGACCTGCCCCAGAATCCTTGATCCAGCATATGCCGGATTGATATCAGTGTTGCTAGCCAACCTTACTGACAAACCAAAAGTTATAGGACCTAACTAACCCGCCGCTTACATTCGCCTGTTACCAATGGGGGCTGTTGCTGACATCCAAAGATTTGGGGAATTAAGGGACCTTGGCTTGGAGTTGCCATCCTCAGTTAACTTGGTCGACGCTAACATAGGAAAGGACCTCTCTGATGAACAGCGACTTAAGGTTCAGGAGCTCCTGGAGGAATACTCGGATCTATTCTCCACTTCAACCTACAATTTTGGAAGGATGAACAGAGTCCTCCACCATGTAGAAACTGGGGATGCCCCCCCCATTTTTGTCCCAGCCTTACCACAAGAGCAAGGTCAAGGAGGCCCAGGTCACAGTAGAACTCAAACAGCTGCTCAATGCGGGGCTCTTGGTTCCCTCGAGTAGCCCTTGGTTCTCCCCACTGTTGCTGGTCCAAAAGAAGGATGGCAAGCGCCGGGTGGTGATGGATTATTGATGACTCAACTCCATCACCAAGAAGGACAGCTATCCTCTGCCCCGTATTGATGACTCACTCCAACTTCTTGTGGGTTCCCAGTACTTCTCAGCCATGGACCTCGCCAGCGGGTATTGGCAGGTCGAGCTCACTCCTGAAGACCAATCCAAGTGTGCTCTAATTGCCCACGAAGGGCTGTTTGAGCCTACCCAGATGCCCCAAGGCCTCTGCAACGCCCCAGCCATGTTCCAGCGCGCCATGGATGGGATCCTTGGGGACCTGAAGCTCTCCTGTGTCCTGGTCTACCTGGATGACATCACCGTTTTTTTGCAAACTTTTAATGGACATGTCGACCACCTTAAGGAAGTCTTTGAGCGTCTCCGGAAGGCCTCCATCAAGCTCAAGCTCTTGAAGTGCTCCTTCTTCCAGCCTGAGCTAGAATTCCTAGGCCATAAGGTCTCCAAACGTGGCATTCAACCTATCCCCAATAAGGTTGATGCTATAGAAAAAATGTCACGCCCCCAAAGCCTACAAGATATTCAAGTCTTCCTAGGTATGGTGGGCTATTACCACCAGTTCATCCCACAGTTTGCTGACCTTGCCGAGCCGTTGTTCTACCTCCTACAAAAAAATGTTCCATTTGAATGGCGACCTGAGCAGGAACAGGCCTTCAACGCTCTACGTATGGCTTTATATACTAAACCTGTTCTAGTTCATCCCCGTTTTGATAAGCCCTTCTTGCTGTTCACAGATGCTAGTGACATCGCTGTGGGGGCTATCCTGGCTCAGCACGATGAGAACCAGTTTGACCATCCCATTGCTTATTTTAGCAAGACCCTAAGCAAGGCTGAGCGAAACTACAGTGTCACCGAGAGGGAATGCCTAGCCATTCTGTTAGCCATCAAGCATTTTCAGCCCTACCTCTATGGCACCCATTTTACTATCATTACTGACCATTCTTCCCTTTGATGGCTGCAACAAATGAAAGACCCGGATGGATGGCTGGCCAGGTGGGCCCTACGACTACAAAGATATGACTTCACCATCATCCATCACGCCGGTGTTATTCACCAGAACGCTGATGGACTCTCCAGGATGCCGGTATTAGCAGTCCTGACCCCAGAGGAGGATCGGCTCTATGACTTAATAGGGCAGCCTGAATGTTGGGAGCTGGAATCCCCCCAGGTCCAAGCCAAACTCTGCCGAATGAGAAAAACACCCAGGTCAAGGGTGGGTTACTCTACAAGAGAGTCAACAAGAAGTGGCTTCCCTACCTCTGACCCTCCTCTTGCACTGACGGCATCCTGGAAGGCCACACTACTGTTGGGCATGGTGCGATCAAGAAAACCTATGAGTGGCTGAAGTCACGCTGCTACTGGGACTGAATGGTCAAAACCATCCAGGAGGTTCTGGAAGCCTGCATGACCTGCCAATCTCAAGACTGGGCCAACCCTCAATATCAGCACTCCGTCATTGCACCAACCAAGCCCTTCAATGTCATTAGTATCCACGTGGTGGGTCCCCTCCCCAATGGTCTACATGGTCACAAGTATATTATTCTTGCCATAGACCATCTGACTAGGTGGGTCAAGGTGATCTCAGTTCCTGCAGCCACAGCTAAGGCTACCGCCTTGTTCCTTGTTCGCTCCATTTTCACCCAGCATGGGTGCCCCCAGACCTTGCTCTTGGACAATGGTTTGAACTTCACCTCCCGGGTAGTACAGGAGCTAACTTCGCTATTTGGAACTACCCAGAGTTTCACTGCTCCCTACCTTCCTTCTACTAATGGGGCAGTATAACGGGCTAACGGAACTCTTGTCTCCATCCTTCAAAAGTTGGCCACCTCGGATCCTGGCCGCTGGAACCATTATTTGCCCAGCGCCCTGCTTGCATACTGAGTAAGCTACCACCATGTTATCAAAATGTCCCCATTCAAAGCCCTGTATGGGCGGGCCCCATGACTACCCAGTAGTGTCCAGCCCCTGTTCAAAGCCTCCACTCCCGAGAACGCTGATTTATATATGAGGGCCCTTGCCAATGAAATTATCCAGCTCCAATCCCAAGCCACTCAAGGCAATGTTATCACCACTGGAAGAGAGACATCCTGATCAAATCTCGGATGACCCTCCTTACCAGAATTTCAACTAGGTGACCTCATTCTCTTTTATCATCATTGACCTGGAGGCCAACAGAACAAGCTTGATGTACTGTGGTCTGGGCCCTACAAAGTGATACACAAGGTGAAGTCTGAATACTCCATTGCCAATACCAATCAAGGGACTGTTGTAAACCGAGTGCATGGTCAGTTCCTCCAGCCGTACTCCCCCTCCGACAGGATCATGAAGGGGGCCTTGTCAGGATTCAAGAGAAAAATCATCTCAAATTCCCATCTTCTGAATCTGGCCATATTGAATTGGTCATTGATTCCAGCCAAGACAAAACTTTTTCTGGATCATCCTTAACTAGTACTGAGTCACTTGGAGCGGGCTTTTCACCTTCTCAGTCAGGTGAGTGACGATATCTATTGAGGACGCCCTTGAGGAGGCCTTTCTGGAAGGTTAGTAAAGATCCTGATTGGATGAGGCTCCGAAGATCCCAAAGGCATCGAGTCCCAATGCACCCTATAAATATCGAAGCTTTTTGAATTAATAAAATATTTGGTAAACTAACCTTTATTTTTCAGTTTCTTCTTTGGTGCTCATTTCCAAACTTCCAGCTTTGAGCCACCGTGAACCCCAGCACCAGTCAAAAGAACTGTAGCGCCGACAGGTACAATAGGTGGTGACCCCTCTGCATATGTTGCAGCTTTGGAGGGAGTGGAGGTGGCGATTCCTGTAGAAAAAATTGCCCAAGAGTATCCTCATGTTGGGGCTGGTATGCACACTTTTCTGAATAATCATACTCCCTTGAATGTTTATGTATCGAACACCAAGGGTTCTTCTTATTTGGAATGCACCTACTGTGACATATTTGTACAGAATACCAAAATTTGGGCGATCATAGATACAGGCGCTCCTGTCAATATAATATCCACCAAGCTTGTGGCTAAGCTTCCGCTGAAGCCAGATGTGGACCACTGAGTAGTGTATGGAACTGCAGGGGCCCATAGTACTGTGTCCAGAAGGCACATATAGCTCATTGCCCTTGAGGTTCAGTTCTGTTGGCATATCCGCTCCAGCTGTGGTGTTGCCTAATGACCATTATGACATGTTGATCGGGGCTGCATTTATGCAGCACTTTGGGGCTGTGTGTATATGGTGGACAAAACCATCAGTATACTGGGACAACAGATCCCTATCTATTTTACTTCCCACGGAGTCACAGAGGACCCAATCTGCTCTAGGAAAATTAATCTTGCTTATAGCGATGGTGTGATTCCTGTGAAATATTGACAGATGAAGTGGAGGACCCAAATGCTTCCAAACCAGATTTATGAGTACAATGGGATTCCGCTACAAGCTGCAAATGCTTGGACTATCCCTTTGGGGCATCAGTTCATAATTGGGACAGAGCTCAAAATTGATATTCCGGGAGGTCTGTATAGAGAGGTTGTGGGGCCTTATCCTAATTGCGGCTCAAACCACATGTGGCTCCTGGGTTACTGTTACCAGGGCAGGGGGAAGTGAAGTTGTTGATAGCAAATCTGCAGAAGGAGGTGATGAAGGTTCGGCGGCACCATGTGGTGGCTTACCTGCACCTGATCCCTATTGATGAGGTCCACCAGGTACACAACTTTGCTTCATGGAAAGAACTTGGCTTGCCTCTAAAAACCCCCTCAGCATAATGACGGTGTTTCTGTGAGAGGCGTTAACTGGTTTATTGGAGGATCAGAAGGACAGGGTGATGGATCTGTTCAAGAAATATCGCAGCATTTTTGCAACCAATGACCACAACTTGGGTTGCGCTCATGGGGTCATGCATAGGGTGGACATGGGAGACCACCCCCTATCATGTCACGCCCTATCCAACGCTTGAAGGCAGCAGAAGAAGTTGTATCTGCAGAAATAGATACATTGGTGGAACAGGGAATGTTGGAACCATTGAAGAGTCCCTGGGCATCTCCGGTGCTCATTGTAAAAAAGAAAGATGGCTCCAATTGGGTAGTAATCAATTATTGGAATCTTAATAGCATTACAAAAAAAAGATTCATACCCGCTTCTGAAAATCGATGATGCTCTAGATCGGTTAGGTGGGGCCAAGTATTTCTCAGCCATTGACTTGATATCAGGGTACTGGCAGATTGAGTTGCCAGCAGCGGAACAAGAAAAGTGCGCTATAATTACCTCAAAGGGATTATTCCAGCCTACATGTATGCCACAGGGTTTGTGCAACGCCCCAGCTACATTCCAGTGGGCTATGGACACTATTTTGGGTAACTTAAAGCTGGCTTGCGTTCTTGTCTACCTTGACAATATCAACATATTTTCGCAGACATTCATGGAGCATCTTGGACACCTGGAGCAAGTATTCCGCCGCCTAGCTGAAGCTAATATCAAGATTAAGCCCCAAAAGTGTCACTTTTTCAAGGAACAATTGTAATATCTTGGCTTTGTGGTAGACTCCAAAGGGCTTAGTCCTCAGCCAGCCAAGGTGGAAGCCATCCATCAGATGACTCAGCCAAGTAATACGTGGGATATCCAAGTGTTCTTGAGGATGGTCAGTTACTACTGGCAGTTCGTTCCCAACTTCAGCTATATTGGGGCTCCAAACTTTGAGCTACTTAAGAAGAACGCTGCCTTCATCTGGATGGATCAATGTCAAACCGCTTTTGATGTATTACAAACTGCGTTGGCTAGTGCGCCTGTTTTGCAATACCTAATTTTGAAAAAGAGTTTATTGTGCAAATGGATGCCTCACTTTCCACTGTAGGGGCTGTGTTGTCCCAAAAAGATGATGATGGTGTGGAACACCCCATTGCCTATTGCAGCACCAGTTTAACTGGCCCTGAACAGAACTACACTGTGACTGAGTGGTAGTTTTTAGCAGTAATTTATGCATATAAAAATTCTGGGTTTACCTCAATGAGGTAAAATTCAAAGTGGTAACGGATCATGCCTCTTTGCACTGGCTACAGAATCTGCGGGAACCTGAAGGGCGGCTCACACTATGGGCTTTGAAGCTCCAAGCATATGATTTTGAGATTATGCATCAGCCAGGGGCAAAGCATCAGAATGCGGATTGTCTTTCCTGATTACCCACGGTCGCCATTACAGCGGATGTGGCGGACATCATGTATGAAAAGATGATTGTGGGCAAATATCACAACGAGCTGCTACCCGTGATCAAATTGTTGGATGGGCTTATGCAGGATACCTTCTTACGCAATAGGGAGCTATATAAGCGGATGGGGGAATCAACGCTGAGTTTCCCAAAACCCTCTGCCAGGCCTGCGATTATTATGAATGCCCATAGAGCAGTAGGTCATGGAGGGTTGAAAAAGATTCTGGAGTTCTTGCAACCCCGCTACTATTGGGAGAGTATGCACTACAATGTGCTTGAGACGGTTGGTTGTTGCCATCAGTGCCAAGTGGAGAAACCATTCCACTTAAAAACCACCTACCAGTTAGTTAAGCCTCAGTTCACAAGGCATACAGTTTTGTTAGATGTGGTGGGGCCTCTGCTGACTGGTGCAAACTGCTCCAAAATATACAATTGTTGCCATCGACCATTTGACAAGATGGGTGGAAGCAAGGGCTATCAAGGATTTGGGGGCTGTCACTACTGCCAAGTTCATCCTGGAATGTGTTATACAGCACCATGGTTGTCCGCAATTATTTTAATGGATAATGGGACCAATTTCACATCAAATATATTGGCCAAGTTGAACGAGCTCATGGCAATCCGCGGGGTTTATCTACCCCCTAACGCCCTGAATCTAACGGAATGGTGGAATGGGTTAATGAGACCTTGGTAAATATTCTATGCAAGCTTGTAAATGAGCGGCCGTCAGACTGGAGCACCCTTTTATCCACTGCTGTCTTTGCGTACAATACCAATAACCACTCAGCAACTGGTAAGAGTCTATTCCAATTGCTCTATGGACAACATCCAGTGCTGCCTGCATTGCTTTACTCCTGTGTGGAGGATACCGGCAGAGTCAAACCTCACCGCTATTATCCTACCTTAACAAATGTGTTGATTAAACTTCAAACCGAGGCATATTCCACTAGTCTTGCCAAGAAAATTCAGGATCATGCAGCTGATCAATGTAGATGCAGTGGTCTTCCACAGTTTAGAGTAGGAGAATTGGTCCTGTTTCATGATCAACATGGGTTTGGTAGAAGGAACAAGCTCGCCAGCATCTGGAGTGGACCATTTGAGATAATTGAGAAGAAAGGGGCTGATGCATACACCATTAAGGCACCTGTGAGTGGTTGGATAATCAACTGAGTACACACGAATTTCCTTTGGGCCTACAAGCAATAGGCGCTTATCATACAGTCAAGGGGGGGTAATGTTGTGAATTTGATATGACTGGATGATAAGCCCAAGGTCATTTGGCGAAATGAATGGAAGCCATTGGAATTGAACCGGTAACAATAATTTAAGCGCTTTGAATTGAGGTGATATTGGATTATTTGATGAAACCAATGAGATACAGCAAATTGAGTTACTAAGCCATGTAATTAATATCATCCAAAACTGTTACAATATAAGCAGGATGAGATGATCAAAGGGGGAGGGTTTTTCAGTGGAAGAAGAAGAGGAGTGAGCGTGAGCAGAAAAGATCTGGTATATGTTTTATATTATATAAAAGTAGTGTAGTTGTGGCGATTGCCTCCTATTTTTATATATCAAGTTATTACGTTTAATCGAGGTCAACGATCTCCATATCATTTGGCCATTGCTCAGTGGGCTAAACCTTGCACGATTCATTCGGCGGAAATAAACCATATCCACCAAAAAGTTAACACCATACCTGAAGGAATTCCTGAGCGCCTTCAGGCTCCCACTCAGATTCATAGACTTGGAAATGCTCCTAAAAGAGTCTGCATCTATGTCTGTCTGCAGCCCTAGCTCTCTGACTGACACAATCACACTGCGCAGAGGGCTCAAGCAAGGGGATCCTTTAGCCCGCTGCTGCACAACTTCAGCATAGATCTGATCCTTTGTGTCGCTGACTCACGCCTCATGGACATCACTGCACAAGGCCAACCATCAGTCAAGATACTGGCCTTGAGGATGACTGCGTGGCAGGCATAGCTAGTAACAAAGATGCTCAGCAGTTGTAGTTCACCCTGAAGGATTATTCCAATGTGAGCAATACATCACTAAACTAAAAGAAGACGGAAATCATCCTTTTAGGCAAGTACACTAACTACTTGACCATGACACCTGAGCCACACAGACCCTCACAAAGAAGCAATCCAATTATCCTGCATTTCTCATCACCCACCTTAGTCAACTCTTTCCGCCACCTTGGGATATGGCTGGAAACAGTGGGGTATGCCAATGAGACAATCAAGAGCAACCTACTACAGCGGATGTCCAACCACATTGCCTCCATTAAGGGAAGATCACCGGGACTTATGGGGCAACTAATGGTTGCCAGTTCACTTATCCTCTCAATTATGTGGTTCCCCACCCACGCAATCTCCTTCTCACCCTTATTCATATCCTTAGTCCGCGCTTAATTCAAAGATGGCTGTGACCTGGGTCCCAACCACCTGTGCGAGTGGAGATGCTTTTTGGGTCACTCTTGAGTGGCAGCATGGACCTAATAGACTTTGAGGACCACGCAAACTGCATACTGGGCACCTGGATAGAGGAGGACTTAGCCCTAGGCCTTCCATACCAGCACTGGTCTAGAGCAGCGAGGGCCAACTTTGCACAGTCACTTAAACTATACAACCCCCCATAACCCATCCAGCCTGCTCACATACCTTGCAAATCGCCCCAATTCAACAGGCCCTGTAAGTCCCGGGGAACATCCTCTGGGTGTCGATCAGGCCATTTTCCCATTCCTGAGCAAGAAGGCACCATAGAGGATGGCTGTGCCCCTCATTACTCAAGGCAATCTCGCTCATGTGGTAGACGAGCTCTGGGTAACAGCCCTTCCACTTCAGATCCTGCTTCCTGTACCCACACTATCCTCCGCAGAACTGCTATTAGGAATCAGTGAAATCTGCGCTGAGATCATCAAAATGAAATCAATTATAACTAATTTGATTGGCAATAAGCCCAATGCTCGGATTTCAAATGGTCAAAAAAGTATGAAGACCAATCTATCAGCTGGAATGCCTGATGGTTGTGATTCAGTTAACACA
>JAKSZP010013545.1:0-83190 GCA_022478985.1 Massospora cicadina | reverse complement strand
CTGATATGACTGGACAATAAGCTTAAAATAGCCATGGCGGATTGGCTTAAATCCGCTGACCATGAATTACAGTATACAAATATTTGTGCGCCTTGAGGTGAGGTGATATTGGGTCAGGAAGGGTAATTTTAGATTGCCTCCAAATAAGGCGATAAGGCAATGTCAAGCCATGATGAATATCTAGGAGATCGCTTCAAACTAAGGCAATAGTGAAGATAAGTATATTATCCCTTCCAGGTCCTCATAGTTACAACAAACCAATGAGTATATAGCGGAAAAGAATAGTATAAGAAAAAGGATTAGTATTGACCAAAGTCACTGATATATAAGTAACATGAGAAGACTGAAGAAAGGAAGTTGTTTTTAGGAAAGTAGAGAGCAGAACAGAAGGGATATGCTAATATCTTTTCTAACCAAGGCAAGCCGACCAGGGGACAGACATTACCAATGCTCAAATGAGCTAAAATCCCACAATAAAATAAAAAACAAAGTCAAAAAGAGATGGATGGATCCGCTCAAACTGACATTAAATTCAAACAAAACACACCAACCAAGTCAGAAGTGGAAACAGCTATCCATCCATGGTGGTGGTTGAAGGGGGATTGGGTGGCTCTACTTCATCAGTTGTGGACATGTAGCGGCATAAAGCAGATAACAATGGTGTAGGAGCATCATGGAAATGGGGGTCAAGATAACAAATGGGTTCTTGTAACTCAATGTGTTCGATGAGGAGGGTGGAAATATAGTCTGCAAGTGCTTTTTCTTCCTCAAGGCATACTTTAGGTAAGGTGGCGATAGTTGCAAGAGTGTTGCAGGTGATTTAGATTTTGGGCCAAACTTTGCGACTGCTGCAACTTTTCAACTGCTGAATTTGCCACCTGATAGTATTGAAGATAGTCTTTTTGCTGTTTTGGAAGCATGGTACTATATAGGATAGGAGGTGGAAGGCCGTAGTCAGTACTGTAACTGATTTTGCAATGGCTTTATGGGTTGGGCGACATTTGTGGGAGGCAACTGCCTCTTCACTTAATTGGTGGTTACTTTTGAATGGGGTGGCATCAGGGTGAGGCACATAATGGCGCTTTGGGAATTGGGCCGCACAATCAGTATTGAGGTACATTTCAAAAAGGGCCAAGCCCATTCAAAATTAGTGATAAGCTCGCCTGATTCATCAACCTCAATCAAATAATCCCATATTTTAGTTGATTCTGATTGGGTTGTTTGCATATGGTTTATCTGTTGCCTTTGGCTGGGAGGATGTTTTAGAAATTAATTTGGTCCATTCTGGCTCCTGATTAGTGGGTTCAGGAGAAGAGGTTCGTTGTGGTAAAGTTTTTTGTTGATTCAGTGGTTGTTATGGCTACCACTTTGGGGGAGGGGGGAAGGATAGTGCCCCATTCAAAAAAAGTTATTGAATTGACTATGGGGTCATCGTGCATAGAGTCAGGTGTGGATTCCAGGGCTTGTGAGCGGAGGGGCAGCGCCATTTCATATGGTCCAGTTCAAAACAGGTAGTGAAAATGGTGCGCCCTCAATCCACTTGAGCCCAATAAGGATGGTCTGGGGCAGAGGGGATAATAGTGAAAGGAAGGACTGAAAGCAATTTCTGCTAAAGTTAGGAGTATAATTGCAAAGGCGCGGGGACTTGCAAGGCGAGTGGCTCCATTGGTAACCATGAATTATATCATGGGATTGGAACCATATTCCAATAACTCAGTGATAATTTCATTCATTAGAATTTCGGGTGGTAGGTGGGTAGGGTTGCCTGAAAATGAACTACAATAGTGGTATCAGAGGCAAACAGATGCGAGTAGTTAGGAGGAGGGTGCCCTGGAACACCAGGGGGATAGTAGCTGCTACTGCAGCATCAGCTTCACTTGAGAAGCTACGATTAAATACCCCTTAAGGGGGCAGAAGTTGATGAAGCTTCCAGGCTTCATAACATCCTGGGATAGTTCTATAATTGCTTTATTTGATTAGGGGAGTAACTTGCCTTATTCAACCCAAAGGCTGAATTGCATGTTGCTCCGGGGGAGCACAAGGGGGCAGTGTGTCACCGCATGGGTTCAGGTGAGATGTAAGGCTTAGTCCTTAGGCGGGACATAGCGTGCTGAAGAGTTTGGAGGGCTAGCCAATTCATCCTGAGCATGTTTTTACAATGGCCAAAAACATTAGGAGGTGGCGCACCAATGCCCACATGGGGGCAGCGGGCTTCAAGTGCATCAACATAGGAAAATTCAATATTGTGATGACAAATGGAGCTGTTTTTTACTATTTTTCAAACTACAAATCTACCAAAAGTGAGCGATTTGAGAGAAAGAAGTAAAGTTCTGCTAATAATAATTTAAATAAAGAAGTGTTGTCAGAGCGGATTATTTCATTTTCATATAATCTTATCAGTTTGTTTCAGAAACCAACGAACCTCACATTGTCCATCTGTTGCTCAGTGGGTTTGACCCTGTGCAACTCTTATGGGATAACTAAAGTAAATCGCCAAATTTATAGTAGCATCTGAACGCCTTCTCTCAACCTTCATTAAGTCAGCCTTATTAGGTAACAAGCTACTAGGTAATGGTACTATTACCCATAAACAGCAGGTGCAATCATAAAAAGTTTGACTTGTAAGTTGCTTTATTACAAGCGGCATTAACCGCTTAGTAACTTATAAAACCCTTAGTTGATTGGCAGCTAAACTCAATCAACTCTTAAATTTTAGTTAAGTTATCAATAGAAAATTCAACAATCTAAACACTTGTTTGATATCAAGGGTCACCCCAAAGAAACATTAACAATATAGCGAATTATAAGCAATAGAAAATTTCTAAATATTTGTTGAGGATGATACTCCAAAAATAGTTATCATAAGTAATTGATAACTCCCACATCCACTAGCGGGATGAAATCTAAAGTGGACAAGCAGATGTATTAAAATTGTTTAAGCTGAGAACTGTGGGCATAACAAAATCCCAACACATCCCCCTGATTGACCAGATTATCCAGAGATGAAGATTTCTGGAGACATACGCCACTTCAGTTCTGACTAAGTCAACCAGAATAGTTTAAATTAAAGTTTTCTGGTTCCATCTCCTTTCCTTGCTTGATGCACTATTGGGTTATCTTTCTTCTTAGTTCATTCCCATTCTGTCCTCCTGTCTGCCGCCTCCACAGGCATGGTTACAATGGCCCCATGCTGTACCAGATTAGTTCAAGTGTTTGTGTCAATAAGAGGTCAGAAATCCTGTTTTCCACCAGGTCAGGGGTTTACAACACTTCATTGTTTAAAAGGTCTTCTTGAGTAGCTTCTCAAAACCTTGTTCCTTGTATTCCCCCAGGCTAGGCTCCCCATTTTTGATCAGAACAGAATTTTCTAGGGACTACTCCTGGATAATCAAGTCTTAAAATATCCTATTTCAGAAACTATGATCTTCATTCCAGCACCTTGGGCTACTTGCAGCAGACTCTTTTCAACCTAAATTGGTTCTATTGATAACATAACGGAACATTATCAAATGCTATTGATGATGAAAATTAAAGATCAATAAATAATGATTATTTATTGTAATTTTATTTATTTTATTTTTTCATTTAAAAACTTTTTTGTTTTCTTCTTGGAGTAACTCTCAAGTGAATTTAATTAGAAAAAGTAAAGTAAGTCTAACTAGCCTATGCCTACCTCCCCCATTCGCGCCCAAATGACCTCGGATCACCTCCAGCTAGCTTCTGTGTGGGTAGTGGCAAAACCCCACCAAGCATTTTCCATCAAGCGGGAAAATGCGCTCAGACTGGTTCATACAGTCCAACAAATTAAAGGGTTAGTTCATTTCTCTTAAGGATCTCGCCATCCACCTTGAACCTGCCCAAACAGTGCCTCACAGCCCGCTTGTCCTGTCTTGCTCCCATCTGCATTTCAGCCTTGAGGTTGAATATTGGAAATAGTTCCCATATGCTGAAAAAGCTATTATTGACATGACCCAGGTGGTGATGCTGCCTTCCAGTTTTATAGATAACTGCCCCTATAAGGGGTATTTTGATCTAGGCTTTACTTGTGGAGTGACGCAGCTGCTGCGGCTGCTGTACCCCTGGTTTTCAGAGCACCCCTATCCCCACAACGTGCACCTGGCTCCCCACAGACACTACTATGGTGTTCAATTTACAGGGTTGCCCACTCACCTTCCCCCATGGTGTTCCATTAGGAGTTGATGGAAGTTTGGCAGCTTACAGCTCTAATCCCATCCTTCAGTTTATGGTCCCCAATGGGGCCACTCAACTTGCTGGGCATCAGGCATTCACTAAGATTAGCCCAGAATTTTTATAAAATTGCTTAATAAACCCCCCATGCTGTCATTTCTTCTGCCCCTGACCACCCATTCTGTGCCCGCAACAAGGGCGGGCAGACCATATGTATGTCCTGCTTTGATTTAGATCACTCAAAGCATAAATGCCCCTCTCTTACTGCTTCTGCCGGACCTGCATTGTCTCCATCTGGCCCCCAATTTGCCATGCACCCCACTGCCTTTCTTTTGTATGGTGTACAATCCTTCCCCCTCCCCCAAAGCCTGCTGCCGCTACAATGCCCACAGCTGCCAATCAGCCCCCTCCTCAGTCCAGTGCCTCCTGCGCCTCACCCAATCAGGAATCAGCTTGGACAAAAGTCCGTTCCCAAGTTATTCTTCAATTGACAGCCACAGCCCATCAATTTACTGGTCACAATTTTCAGTATGACATAAAACCATGGACCTCATTGGATAAAACTGATGAGATGGGTAATGTAATTGAGGAATCAAAAATCCAAATCAAAGAATTTATTAAGTATAGCACCCCATTCAGGTCCCTCAACGTTTTTTCGCCCTACAACAGAACGCCCCTGTGTTCCAAGCTGGCTACCAGCTTGCTATTGCAGCAGCTTCTCACCCAGATATTTACAACATCCATGGTATGGCTGATTCCTCATTAGCGATGCTTGCCATTGCTCTCCTTCCTCCCATTATCGCTCTGACCATAACCCCACAGAGCAAATGTGGCATACTAAACCCCCATAAACTTGCAAATGCCGCCATCCAGAAAGTTGTTATTGCTTCACAAGCCAAAAAAAGTCACATGCGCTAAAGTCGCTTATTATCCCAGATTCATTTCATCTGCCTTCATGCGGAGAACTGCTTTTCACAGTACATAAGTGAAATTTTGTCGCAGGTAATTTTTGCGCCCAGCCAATCATCGGCCTACTTGCCCCCCATGTCTCTGATCACCCCACACCTTGCTCTCCGTCTTGACCTGTACTTTTGCTTTTGATGCAGCCTCCAATGCGAAGGATGAGCCCTCCAATCCCCCTTCCCCTTCCGCCATGGTGGGTTGAGCGACTCATCACTGTTCCACCTGGTTGGTTGTGTTCTCATTTGTTTGAAATCTCCCACTCATTTTAGGAGGTCAAATCATTGTGTTTGAGTAGGTCTGTTATACATTTTTTTAGCTCTTTATGCTTTGATAATATCCATCCCCTGGTCAGTGTGCCTTGAATAAATGAAAAGAGTATATATTTTCTCTTTATAATTTTTTTTATTCTTATATTTTCTTTTAGATTTTTTCTTTATGTTATCTTCTCTCCTTTTGCAATGGAAATTAACCTAGAAGTAAGCTCAGAGATCCATCTTCTCATTTCCCTTAATCTGGTTCAGCGGTTTGTTTTTTTATAACCACTTATCATGGTTCAGATGTCCCTCCTTGGGATTGACCAACAACAGGAATTAACCTATTTATAGTAGGTTCTAGTTCTTTGAGAACATTGCAAAATATCACTACCATAGATTCAATACTTGAGATATATCTTTTACGGACCTGATTCATTATATGACCATCTGTGAGGCTCTTATTTGTATAGGCATCATTTTTAATTTGGTGATCACCTTGAATGGACCCAACCACAAAGCATCCAGCTTAATCTTCAATCAAAACCATGAGTGTCTCAATAGGCTGCCATATCCCCCACATGGTACTCTTGTATCACTGTTCTTTCTTGTCATCCATCATCATTACTTTAGTCCTTTTCTTAGGTAATAACAAACGCCTGCAATTGCAGTTTGATCATAATACTTGTTAGTCAGTTCAGGATGATTAATACTCATCCCAAAGCTGGATCTATGCAGAATACAAAATCGGTGGTAATGCTTCCCTTCATCCATATAGTAATTTGAACGGCGTTTTTCCTGTCGCCATATAATGTCTGATATTTCAGACAAAGGTAACAAACTTTAGTAAGTCTCCCAGGCAGAATTTTCCCTACAACCAACTTTTTAGTGTCACAGATAACATTTCATTGACTCGTTCCACCATTCCATTTGTTTCTGGCTGATATGAAATGAATACCAATATCTTGTTTCCATCAGTTTGTTTAGCCTCAGAGTCATATAGGGTGTAAAATTGTCTCCATTGTCATTCAAATTAACTTGCGGCCATCCATGCTAGACACCACTTGGTCCAGGATGAATTGTGCCATTCATGTAGAATTCGCTGTGTTCAATGCCTTGGTTTCCACCCATCTATTCAGATGGTCTATTTCCACTATATGTATTTTGCTCCTCCTGTACTGATACTCAAGCGTCCCATAACATCTATTGACACCATGTGCCATGTGAACACAGGGCATACTTGCCTATACATGTTATATTCTTATGAAGCTTGTGGAGTTGACATTCCACTCAACATGTCAGCGGTCAGCGAAGTCATAGTTAAACAATTCCCAGTAGTAGTACTGGTGAATATGGTCCATGGTTTTTGCTTAGGCCATCATGGCCAACGACTTTATATGCAGCTTGAGTAGTTTCTGCTCATTAATACAGTCTTGGGAATAAAAAAAGTTTTCTGGCACTTCTTTTATATAATTGCCTATCCTAGATCTCAGTGTTTTCTATCACTTTCTTTAAAGAACTTCAAAAATCTTGGAGCTCGTTCACAACATCACCTTCAATCATCATCTAACTAATCTGCAGAATGATAGACAACTTGGACAGCAGTCAATCATGATGTTACGTCAGCATTTTGATGTGCTTCTTCACCCCAGTGCATTATAATTAAAAATTGTAGGCTTGTAGTTTTAAGCCCCATCACTAAAGTCTTCACTCTTGTTCCTTCAGGTTATGGGGCCATCATAAAGATAAGTGGTCAGTCAACACTTTAAAATGTGTTCCATGGATATACACTTAGTAATTGATGTATAAATATCACTACAAGGCATTTGGTGCTCCATCACAGTATAATACTTAATGCTGAAGTTAATATTCTGCTTATATAAGCCAACTGAAGTTCTTCCCAATTTTCATCCACTTGACTCAAAATGGCACCAATAGCCATCAATGAAGCATCATTTGGATGATGAATTTCTGATTAATTTTCGGGTGTCTTAAGACAGGACTGGTCATTAAATATTGGCGTAAATTATCAAACGACTCTTAGGCCTCAACAAAACACATGAATTCTTTTTTGGATCCTTCAATAAGTGGAATAATGTCTTCGCAATTCTAGTAAAGTTTTTTATAAATTGTAATAATAGCTGACTAACCCAAGAAATACTTGGATGTCCCAAATGCTCTTCAGGATCAACATCCATTTAACTGTCATGATCTTCTGCTGCTGGGTTGCAGCCCATTGGAGTTTATTACAAACCTCAAGTCTCAAGCTCTTTCTTAGAAAAATAACATTTCCTCAGCTTGATCTTCAAGTTTTATGTCAGAAAGCACTTATACTTCTTCTAAGTGCTTCAAATTGTCTGTGAAGGTCCTGCTGAATACAATGATATCATATGCTATACTAAAATGCAGGATTGCTTCAATCACTGAAGTTAGAGTCCATTACTCTCTAAGGTGTCACCGGCGTGTTGCACAATTCCTGGGGCATTTGGGTTAGCTGTTAAAGTCCTTGTGCGGTAATTATCATATTTTTCTTGATATTCTTTTGGCAAATCGATTTGCCAATGTCCTGAAATAAAGTCCACTGCAAAAAAGTACTTAGCATCCCTAAGGCAATTGAGCTTTTTGTCAATCCTTGCAGTTGATAATAATCCTTTTCCATAAATATGTTCAACTGGTAGTAAATGATCACTATTGGATTTTGGCCACAGGTGATGCTCGCTTGGTGCTTAATAAACCAAGATTCAGCAATAGGGGATTTATCCCACTAATATAATAAAAATACTTTAATTTAAAAACCTATAAAATTAGGGTTTCTAAGTTTTTCTTAGGATTTTAAGGGATAAGATAAAAAGCAGACCCTCTTAATCTCAAATCATTAAGTATTTAACTGTATCAAGGTTTGAGGAAAATTCAATGATAAGTTTGGAATAGCTTAGACTATTCTGAAAAGGAAATATGTTAGATTAGCCAATTGAAGCTTGGAAAACTTGCTTCACTTAGGATGAACGATGAATGAGGATTATTTTGGGGCAAGACGAACCAGTGGGGTAATGACTTAATATATTTTAGCTAATCCCCTTTCATGAAAAATATTGCACCTTGGGGACCCCTGCCACGCCTATAAAAGGGGTGGTCCCCGAACAGGTGATTGATTGGTACTGGTAGGGGCTGGGGGAGATCCATCCAATGGATGCCCCAGAGTCTGTTACAAAGTTGGAGTAATCTAATTGTTTAAATTAGTGTTAATTTCCCGTAAAGTATTGGAACTATTGTTACCACAATTTTCAGGGTTCCACCAAGAATTGGCTAGGGTCTTTTGGCCAATTTCCTTATATTATCTAAATCATTATCATTATTGCAGACTATTAAATATCCAAATTTCCCCTTTTCGGCCAATTTTGACCCACAACATTCTTATCTTGTATCTTGGAAAGCAAATGTTCAACATCACCCCCTCAAGAATGTTGAGGGGAGAATAGGGCTGTAGGAATTGGTCATGAACTCAATTGATAGTAACTTCAGTAGCAAGGGATTTGATGGAGTACTCATATCCTCACTTGTAAGTGACTACAAAAGGGCTTCCCAAATGAACCCAAGTTTCTCCTTTCTAGGGGTGATACAATTGTGATAATAAAGCACCAAGTCCAATGGTTGGAAGGAAGGAAGGAAGAGAGGCCCAGAGATCATTAGCAGCTTGACCCTCTTTTGTGACAGTCTTTGCAAGTTGGTCATCGCTTTGGACTATAGCTGAATGATGTGCTGAGCCAACTTCTTCATGGCTGCTCAGGGTCAGTCCTATCAGCGAAAATCTCTTTGGCCAATAATGCTTTCACCCCAGGTTCCCGTCCATACAACACACAGAAAGGAGACATCTTAAGGATCCAGTGATAGCTGATACAGTAGACCATGAGGGCACTGGGTAAGTACTGATCCCTGTGAAGGGGGTCTGAAGTGGCCATTTTCCTTAATATAGATACCAGGGTCTCATTGAATCTTTCCTCGGTACCATTGGTCAAAGGGTTATAGGGGAAAGAAAAAATATGTTGCGTGCCCATGGAAGTTGCGAGAATCTTCACAACTCAGGAGGTGAAGTTTTTACCATTATCACAGAACAAAACTTGAGGGCAACCATGTCAAGTAAAAATATACTGGTGGAGGAAAGTAGCCGTGGCTTTTGCCGTCTAAGCTGATATAGATACTGCTTTGACCCATTTGGTAAAGTGATCAATCCCTATCAATATATATCGATTTCACCTGTAGTTTGGGGTGGAGGGCTAACCACATCGAGACTCATTGTGTGGGAAGGCTGTTGAGGGGTGGTAGGTTGATATTGATACTTGGTTTTGAAGCTGAATTGCCTTTGATTGTCAGATAATCATCCAAAACTTCAACAATGATCTCCATATTTTCTCCCAATAGTAGCGTTTTTTTACCCATTCATAAGTTTTTGTACTCCACTATGCCCTAGGAAGGCATGAGACTCCATAATAAAGGTACTTGCTCTGAGGGTCTGAGGTAAGGTAACCAGTTCACCCCTACTTTCTTGTATAGATGCCCATTATCCACTTTCAAGTTACAGAGTGTCACGCTAGCATTTCTGGACTGGTTCGTCCTGATCCTCCCAAGCATCAGGGGTCATAAAAAGTCATGTAGCCACTCTGCTTCATTATTATCTAAGTGAAGGATAGACAGCTGAGTCAACCCATCAACATTCATGTGGCTCGTTTCAGCTCAATGTACAATGGTCATATCATAGTTCTGGAGCTTTAAAGACCAACTTGTCAACCGCCCAGTGGGTGTCTTCATATTTTGTAATCTCAAAGAGGCGTGGTCAGTAAACTCTTTAAATGAGGTCCCACACTAGAAAGGGCGATTGTATATAACTGCTGGAAAGATGGCCAGCATTCCTTCTCAGTGACGCTATAATTGCGTCCTGCCTTAGAAAGCATCTTTCTGCAAATGAAACAGGGTAATTAACCCCATGCTCATCCAGTTGAGCCAAGATAGCTCCAAAAGCATAATCAAAAGCATCAGTAAACAGCATAAAGGGTTTACTATAATCAGGGTGGCACAGAATTGGCCGTTTCTGCAGCATCTTTTTGTTCCACTTTTCAAAGAAAAAGGGGTGTTTTAGTTAAGAGGCGTACAAGGGGCTCACTGAGCTGAGCGAATCTGGGGATGAATTGGTGGTAGTACCTTATCATTCCCAAAAACACCTGAATATCACGGAGGGTTTTGAAAGCAGGAATCTTGGATATCGCCTCAATCTTATCTTGGAGAGGCTGGATCCCATTTAAGGAGATAACGTGCCTAGGAAGTCCAACTTTTTTTGGAAGAATTACGTTTTGAGAACATCAGCTTAACTTGAGAGGCCCGCAAATGTTGAAAAACTTCCTTTAAATGAGAAAGGTGCTCATTGAAGGCTTGTGAGAAGACGGTGATATTGTCAAGATATACAATCATGCAACTAAGCTTTAGATCTTACAAGATGTGGTCCATGGCTCGCTGGAAAGCTGTGGGCGCATTGCACAACATTTTTGGTAATTGGATAGGTTAGAAAAGCCCCTCATTGCAGATAACCGCTCACTTTTTACTGTTCTTGTGGAGAAAGATCCATTTTCCAGTATCCACTAGCCTAGTCCATGGCGGAAAAGAACATGGACCCAGAGATTTAGGCCAGTGAATCATCAATTCGTGGGATTGGGTATTTGTCCTTCTTGGTGAGGTTATTCAGCTAACAGTAGTCTATAACTACTTGATGCCCACCATTCTATTTTTTACAATAAAAGTGGGATGTTCAAGGGTTTTGTGATGCACCAGCTGCCCTGCGTCCGGTAGCTGTTTAAGCTCTGTCCTCATCTGGAGCTCCTCAACTTTAGATTTCTTATAAGGCTTAAATCTAAATAGGCTTGGCATCGCCAACATCATTGGTGTGGCACCAGCCCTTCATATGCTCATAGTCATTATTGGATTTGAATAAATTATCACTATATGAATCCATTAAGAAATGAACTTTATTAAGTTCACCGGGAGTTAGTTCATCAGAAATCTTAACGTTGGGCAAAGCGCATATCCTTTGGTCAGTGGGTAGTCCCATATCTAGCATAGACCCAATTTAATGGCTTGGGGGATGTTCTCAATGGGAAGCAACAGGGCTTTTCCAATCTCTAAATGCTTCTTTACAATCATGTCTATGTTATAGCGATTCCCCAGAATAAGATTGATATTCCGCTGGTAGACAGGGTCTAGGATACCTGGCAATACCCGAGATTCCAAAGGGTTTATTTACTAAAGCTTGTTAAGTGCAGAAGGCAGTTGCGGGAAATTTGCATAGTAAATTTGGTGTCTATAACCTTTTGTTCACCCAATTTGACTACTACCTCGTCTCACGCATACAATGGAATGCCCTCTGAACCATCCACGGGTCCAGGAAGGTTATTTGTGTTTCTGCCCGATGTGGTATAAGTAAGGGTGAGGGCGAAAGAAGGATACTTAAATTACGCATGTATATTCCTTCTTAGGCTCATCGTTTGTAAATGCTAGAACTTCATAGTTTAGAAGGGAGAGAAAACCTGTTTCTTTTTGATGATATTGTCATAGTCAACCATAAATTGCGTACCAATGAGTAGGTCATAGGAGTTATTGGTTAATGCTACAGCGTGGTAGCCAGTATGAGATTCTCAATATGTATGGGTAAAGAAAGTAGGCTCCAATAGCTCGCATATTTTTAGGCCTGGCAGTTCCAAACTCTTGTGAATAGTCCAGGTTGGGCGACAATTTAATTTTATTGATGAGCTTTGATGAGACCACATTCACTGGAGCACCCATATCAAGGATGTCTAGAACGCGCACCTTATTGATAATAACATCTACCTTAGTTATTGTGTTAGCAAAAGTAAGGGAAAGGCGAGAACATCCTTCAACTGGAGAGTAGTGGCAAGGCGTTGAGCCATCGCAAGGTATTTTTCTATGATATATTGGAGGGTATGAAACTGCTGGGTGGATTGGATCACTGTACCAATAAGCTGGTCAGCATTACTAGTGGCATCAATCACCTCTGAAAACCTCAACAGCTGTTGAAGATAGGTTCGTCGTGGTATAATGGCTATATCAATTCTCTCTGGCCTCAACCTATCCTTAACCTGCACTTCCATTGGAGCTCCCAAAACATAATAGCATGCATCTTCACAACACCCTTCAGACTTGTCATCAGAGGGATTTTCAATGCACCTCGACGAGATACTAAGAGGGGGATGAGAAACCGGCATTAATCTTTTCAAAAGGGAGGCTTTGTCAATCTCATCTACCCCTTTGACTCTAGAAGGGAGCATAGAAGCTGTACCATCTTTTGAGGGAGGCGTTGGAAGTGGAATGGGTTTAATATTTACCATAAAAGTGCCCGGCTTGGGTGGCCCCATGACTACAGGTTGTGAACTAGGGGAAACCTGAGTTGAGGGTGAGGAGGATTGAGGCATCAGCTTTGATGGGTGGGATACTTAATCCACCTTAGTATACTGCACGGCAAGAGGGGAAACAGGCAAAGTGATAACTGACTTCACCGGCTAAGCTCTTGAACCTGAAGCTGGGGGACGCTGCCTCATAACTTTCAATAATTTCTGGCTATCCTCACATGTTATAAGGGTGTTTTTTCGTTGCAGTTCTGCAGCAGCTGGGTTCCAGAGGGATACAGTCATAGAAGAGGCTGAAGTGGTCTGAGTTGCTTCCCACTTTGGTGCTTGTTGCATAAGTTCAGGTTCATAAAAATCATCCACGGCTATCAATGCCTCTTTAAGATCCCGTACAGCTTCAAGTATGCTTTACTGTAGAGATATGCCTTGCTAAAGAGGGATAGGATGCCAAGCTAGCCACGATAGCATTAATAGCATCATCTAGATTGAGTAATTTGGACAGCAACAGAGGTTGAGCTTTTCTATATAATAGCTCAACAAATGAGGGGATTAATTCTCCTCTTGCAGGCTAAAGCACATAAAGCCTGTTTTTGCCATTGTAAACTCTGCTTTGAATCAAAATCTTTAATAAGCGCTTGTTTAACCTCTTTCCAGGTGGTAATTTAGCCATGTGAGAAACCATGACCTCCTGAGCCATTTGACTAAGCAGGGAAGGATAAACTTGGTTTTTTTAAGTCTGTCGCTCATTCCATTGCAGACTCATAAGCATAGAGGAAGGAGGTGATACTGCCCTCACCAGGCGTGAACTTATCTTTTAACAGAGGTTAAAGAATATTATGGGAGGGCCCATAAGGGCCTTTTTAATAAGCGCTGTTCAAGAAATTTTAAGGCGAGCCAAAGCACTGGGTAAATGGTTTTCCAAAGCATTCAGCCTTGGTTCCAGAATAGTTGTCATAATAAATAGGTTTTGGTGGTATACAGGGGCCCTTTAGTGAGCTTCACTTGTTGGATTTTGGCCTTAGGAGATGCTTTCTTGGTGCTTTAAATTACCATAATCCAACAATATGGGATTTATACTACTATATAGTAAAAATACTTAAAATTTTAAAAACTTATATATTTAGGGTTTTTAAATCTTTATTAAGCTTTGTGAGGAATAAGAAAAAATTAATTTCTCTTGTTCTCGGATCATTCAATAATAAACTGTATTGAGATTTGAGGGAAATTCAATAATAAGTTCAGAATAGCTTAAACTAGTCTGAAATAGGAAATATGTGAAGTTAGCTTAACAAAGCTCAGAAAACTCGCTTCACTTAGGCTGAACAATGACTTGGAAAATTATTTTGGGTAAAATGTACCCATGGGATAATGACTTATTATATTTTAGCTAATTCCCTTTCATGAAAAATATTGCACCTTGGGGGACCCCTGCTACGACTATAACAGGGGGTGGTCCCCACATAGGTGCTTGATTGGGACTGGTAGGGGCTGTGGGAGATAGATCCAATGGATGCCCCAGAGTCCGCCGCGAAATTAGAGTAATCTAATTGTTTAAATTAATGATAATTGCCCGTAAAGTATTGGAACTATTTTGCCAAAACTTTCAGGATTCCACCAAGAAAGGGCCATGGTCTTTTGGCCAATTTAATCTATATTATTTAAATTGTTATCATTATTGCAGACTAGTAATTGGCTTACATCTCCCCTTATTGGCCAATTTTGACCAACAATATTCTTATCTTGTAGCTGGAATGCCAAATGTCTAACAAACACTACTTAATTTTAATCTTCCTTTTCTTACAATTAATATCAGACTCAAACATGGACTAATTACAGAATGAGGAGCCAATGCACAACTATCTTGCTGATTTCTTCCCTGATTACAGCTTCAGCAGCTCTAGACTGGTGGACCAGTCTCATACTTATTCTGAGTATTCTCCAGTGTTGACCTTGTGGATCATGTTTTTTGCACATCCCAAGACTTGGTTAACGTTCCAAATATATTATTTTACTGATCTCTGCCATTAAGATTAGATGTAGAAACGCAGTGACTTGATTTTTTTTATTTAAATTGGTTTTTTTCCTTGATTATCCAGTAGCACAATTATTTCTCTGTGTCCCGGAATAATGATCCCCTTCACTACCCATGACTTTATCCTTAATTCCCTTCTTAGGTTGAAAACATCTTCAAATAACTGTTATGGGGTTTTGAGCATTAACCCTGTGTTAATGACTGTTTGTTTACAGTAGTAAAGTATTTGTCATTTTTGTTCACAAGTTTATTCCACAATTTTTCAGTATCTCCATTGGCATTTCCCTCCGTTTTTTTCCAACAAACTTGTACTGGATGGGAACAATACCATCATTTTTAAATCAGTTTTACAAATTGCTCTTCTTTGTCAGAGGTAGTTTTTCTTCCCGTTGATATACCAATATCAGGTTTGCCCCAAAATGATCAGGGTATTCTCATCATAATTACGTTTCTCTCCATATCATCTCAGTAATATTTCCTTTTAAGTATGAGATAATTCTGTTTTACCAATACTATGGCGGGAGCTGATACCACAAGTGATTTGAACCAGAGTATCAGTGCACTGTAGGCTCTACAAGTTATTGCAATATCTGATCCAGCTGTTCCATAATTTTTTCAATGTTCTAGTTCTGACAAAATCCTCATTTGATCACCAATTATGCTAAAACAATGTTGCGGGCACACCACTGTTGATTATCACCCACATCAAACTCAGTTGACTATGATATCCACATAGATACACTCAAATTATTTTTATAAGGCATTTATTGATTGAATAGCAGCATCATTTGCCAGATCAAGAGTGTAAATTTATTGTGTGGCTAAATTATGGAATGATCTCTTGATCTCACTAATTGGGAGAGATATGTTCACTTCATCTAACTTTTCTTTCTCGTTGCAAACACTTTTGCAACCCATTCAATTCAAGACTAAATCTAGTTTGACAATCTCATAGAGGGGATTAGTCTGCGCCCATGTCTGGGAGCAGTTGGGCAAGCAAGGCAAGAGGAGCAGGCGGAAGGCCCGCGGCCTCTAACATTTGAAAATGCCCCAGAGAATCCGGCGGAATAGAAAAAAATCTAAAAAAACCGGCGGTCACAATTTCCCCAGAGATACTCGCGTGGCAAGCACGATGCAACCAGTACATCAACACGCCACATTCCCAGCCACTTTTGTCAGTGGAATTTGGAGTCTGTGTGTATCTGGACAACCAAAAAACGGCCCTATGGGAAAAATTTTGTGAAGATGTACACAAAATTTTCCTAACCATGGTGTATGTTGCACCTCACTCCATGTTGTGCGGTTGACTGGACCTAGGTTTCAAAAGCAAAATAGCAGCAGATGAGGCTGCAGCGGTGCGCATAGTGGTTGACCTCCCCGAAGGGCAACGGGTCATCAAAACTAAATGCACCAGATGGACAAAATTAAACCAAATTTTCCTCACGTTTGACTTTTTGCCTACTACAGTAAAATGTGACATTTTGCAAAACACCTGAAAAATGGTCTCGCCATATATGGTGAAATACAATCTTTCGAAATGCAACATTTCACGCTGATGCCACACCTGTGAACTGGCAAAGCCGTCACAGTTCTGACCCCAACTGAGGAGATCGCGAAGGACCTAACCCAGATCCCGCACTCCACCTTTATTGATATCGCAGGGCACACCACCCACCCATTCCAGGTAACCGTGGACAGCGCGCCCCCCATTTGCACCCACTGTGACATGTTCAGCCATAAGGCGCACGTGTGCCCCATCAAAGAGGGCGTCACATTCCAAGAGCACCCCTCAGCGGCCATGGCCAGCGGAGAGGTGCACTACAAACCAACCGCAAGCACCAAGGAGGCTTTCCTGTGGGGAGCACAAGGCTGCTACCTATTGGTAAAGATCATCTCCCCACAGGAGTGGAAGAAGGCCAAGCAGGCCATTAGGACCACGGCCAAGGAAGCGGCCAAGGTCACCACCACCATCCCACACTCACAACGCCGGGAGGACATGGAGACCTTCGCGGCGGAAGCAACTCGGGAATCCATCACCCAATCAGATTGGGAGGCCTATGCTGAACGGGCCACTCAATCTGAGGATCCGATAGGAGATTTGATCTCACCCAATCGCTGCACCCAAGCCCTAGTCAAAACCAACTTGGGACCTATCCCAACCAAAAAAATATTTTTTGCCCCACTCAACGGTGCACCAAACTAATCCGCACCGCAAAAAATTCGTCCAACATCAGGAAAACAAAAAGCGAAGGCCAAAGCCAATGTGACTCTTTCCACAAAAATTAATAAAAACCCCAATAGCGTTGCTGCTAATACCCATGCTGCTGTGAAAGCCCGTGGGGACCTGGAAGAAGCTGATGGGCCCGGGGGCCCACCCCCTTGCACCTAAGGTGCGATGGGGGAAACCTTCACTCTAGGGATGCTGAATATCGCCAGACTCAAGGCCTCCCCATCCCAGGCTAGGAAACTGAGTTTTTACAAAACAGTTTACCCGTGGATATCCTGGCCATCAGGAAACCCACTGTCCACGAGGTTCCAAGGAAGCTTGGAAAACAATGCTCCTACCATCCCTATCCTTTTGGTCGAAGCACTGTGGGGTGCTAATTCAGAAAAACAATTTTTTCAAATTTACATTTTTAGAAACATTCCTAAATAGCTGAGTGCTCGTTGTCACCTTCTCATGGGCTGATGTTGCACACACAATCGTCAACATTTATGCCCCAAATGGTGCACAAGAGCGTCGGGAATTTTTCTCATCGGTCAAATCCCTCCCGCTACCCCCAATTCTTTCCTAATTGGTGACATGAACTGTTGGCTAACCTCACCAATGGACCGGTGGCCACCCTCACCCTACGCCCCACAGGGTCACATAGAACTACGCGTTCTAAAAGCCACCCTTGGGTTAATGGATGCGCTGCCGCGACATGCCCCACTGCTCAAAAATATGATGCGTCCCCACGTCCACAACGGCCAATTAAGGTCCATGACCTGCATTGACCTTATTCTAGCACCGGCGAAATTCCAACCCCACATCTCCCACTTCAAAACAATGAAAATGAAATTCTCCAACCACTGACTGGTCTCGATAACATACCACTTACCCGTCACAGTTGCAAAGGCCCCACATTGGTGCAAAATCTGCCCCCCAGAGCTCACGTCGCCAGGATTTTCCATGTGGGTGGAAGAGGCAACTTTGGCAAAATCGTTTGTTGCACCATTTTGCGTGGACCCCATTTCCACATGAGCAACTTTCAAAGAAGACACCATCCACCACTATCGCCATCTCTCATCCAGACGCTCATGAGCCACATCAGTGGTTATATTGTGCGTGCTGGCAGAATTGGCCCACTTGGAGTCCAACATTCCAGCCTCAGGATATAGCCCTGCATGGGGCCAGAAGTGGGCGGAGGCAGCCGCCCACCTCAACGCACTTGAAAGGCAACACAAACATTGAGTTTGTGTCCAATACAGGGCCACACACATCGCTAAAGATGACAAGTGCACCGCATACTTCTTCAAAAAAAATTTTTGCAAAACGCCAGAGCGTGGCCTGCACACAGGTGCAAAGATCGGATAATTCTATTGTGGACACACTGGCTGAAGTGGCAATCGAAATGCAAAGATATTACTCTGAGTTATACTGAGCCGAACCAATTCAGCTGGCCGAAATGGCGGAATTTCTTGACAGAGCTCATATCTGCACCATTTTCCAATACCCAGAAATAATGAATTTAATTACTCCGAACGAATTATGGACTACCATTCGCAATGCGCCAAACCAAAAATGCCCAGGCCCAGATGGCATTCCATATGAGTTCTACAAAAAATATTTTAAATATATATCCCCATTACTGCTAGCCTCACTCAACCAAAGCCTGTTGGAAACACGCCTCCTACCAGGAGGACATGAGGCCTTTACGGTCACACTCTTCAAGAAAGGGGATAGGCTAGACTTAGCCAACTGGCGCCCCATTTCTCTAACAAACACAGACACCAAAATTTTAACAAAAATTATGGCTAACCGTTTAGGGACTGTAGCATCTGCCACCATCTCTCCAGAACAATTTGGTTTCATTCCCAGAAGGTCGATTTGGGATAACGTGCACTCTGTGGCTAATGTGTGTCAGTCCACAGCCTCTGGGGCACTTGTATTCTTGGACCAACAAAAGACCTATGATAGAGTAAACTGGGAATACCTTAGGGCCTGCCTCCAACAATTCCGCCTACCTCCCCGCTTCATTAACTGGGTGATGCTGCTCACGGAATCTGCAACAATGGCAGTGTGCAGCCCAGGTTTCCTAATGGAAGTAGTCCGTCCTCAAAGGGGCCTGCGATAAGGGGACCCCCTGAGCCCACTCTTATACAACTTCAGCCTTGACCCACTACTGCGAAATGTGAATGCCCAACTCACTGGGGTCCATGTGCCAGGCCAAACCCTAGTCAAGATAATGGCATTTGCAGATGATTGCGTGGTGGGGGTGTCTAATAACAAAGATGCACGCGCGCTTGAAGCCCTCATCCAGGAATATTCCCGGGTAAGCAACGCGGCACTGAACGCCTCCAAAACCGAAATCATCCTCCTTGGTTGGTTTCAGAACCTCTGGGCCCCAGCAAGTAGTTCCCAACCTGGCCCATCTGCTGGCCCACGTCCACACCTTACTAACTCAAAACACACCGCTCCACTGGTGCTCCCCTTTGTGCCACGACCTACCATAGGATCGGTACGCCATCTGGGCGTGTGGTTGGAGGCAGGTGGATACGCGTCAGCAGTAATGGAGTGCCATATACTGGACAACGTGACGAAGCGAATCTCCTCTCTCAGAGCCCACCCTACTACCCTCACTGGCAGGGTTGTTCTTGCCAACTCTATGCTCCTATCCAAAGTCTGGTTTGGAGCCCACGCCATCCCCTTCTCCCTAAGCTTCTTCAAATCCCTGTATGCTTTGCTACAAGGTTGGCTTTGGTCAGGCCGCCCTCCACCAGTACGGCTAGAGGTCATGTTTGGCCCTCATCATCATGGTGGCATGGGCCTACTTGACTTCAAAGCCCATGCCGCCAAGATCCTGGGCACCTGGATTGCGGCCATCACTGCTCCTACACTCCCATCCCAACACTGGTCCCGCGTGGCCTGCTCCAACTTCTCCCGAGCCTTGGGCCTCAACAATCCATCAAACCCCCACTCCGTGATGAAATACCTCGCATCACACACATCAGCCACAGGTCCTCACGGGACCAAAACTCACTACAAACGAATCCTACTCTCCATGCGAAGCGCAGAGTGGAGAATTCATATTAGTGGACATACAACCCAAATAGGCCACCCCTCTCCTCAGTTTACACAAGAGGTACAGGGGCTACCCATCCATGATGGCGTGATCCCCATTCGACCCCAAGTCCTATCCAGGGTGGACTACCTGGACATGATGGACATCCCTTATTCCACTGAGACCCAAAAGACTATCTGGAAATACGCACACCATCCTCTGTTGCAGCCTCAAGTCTGCTCCCATGTGTGGCGCTGCCTGAGGTGGGTGTATTATACAGCTGAGCGCTCTAATGCTTTACACTCATCCTGTGTCGTGTGTGGCCAGTATGGAACGCTGTACCACCGCCTGGAGAAGTGCCCCACCTCTAAAGTAATATGGCGCGAAGTCCAACGTCTGCTAGACAAGGATCAAACACTTCCCTTCAGTCTGTCAAGAGATATGTTTGCTTCATCAATGACCTCCCCCCTCCCACCCTCCCTCCATGCTCTGGTGGTTGCAATCGCCATGTGGACTATCCACACGATTGTCTTGGATGCCATCGCTGGATCCATCCCCACCCTCCCTGAAGCTGTCCACAGATTCCGGTCTCATTTGGTGGATCACTTTCAAGTGTGGATGTTTGGATATCTCCCACCGCGTCACCGACAGCTGGTCTCCTCCTGGTTCCCAGTCTGGTTCATCAAATCAGACCCCTTCCTCCACACGTGCTCAATAGTGGCTACGTCCCCTACACACGTTCCCTCTCCCTTCCCATAAGTGCGTTCCCGCTGGCAACAAGAGATAGCATCGCTTCTCTGGGGTGCCTCCCCTGGTACTAAGTTTTGTCTCGTCTGAGTCATATTTGGAAGTGTCCGTCCCATGGTCAGCCTTCCCCACAATAAATTTTAATTTATGTTCACTTCATCTAATCCTGTCTTGAGTGATCCCTCTGAGCTATTGGTGGTTTTAATCTTGTCCGCTAGTTAATGAGCATATGGACAAGCCAATTACTTAATGATTTTGGGGTTGATCCCCTTCACTTTGGCTCGAGTAATGGCGTTCATATCCAAACAAATGACCCTATAGAGAAGGTAAAGTGTTTCATAATCTACAATTAGGTCAGAAACATCTATGTTTTTATTCAATATACTTGGAGCATCAAGTTGTTCTGCGGTGCCATTGTTCCTTGTCTAAACCACATGGCCTTTTCCCAATTCTTGACTGATTTCTTTCTTCTTCTCCTGGACTTGAGTGACTTGCTTCATGGGTTTCTTGCTCCAACCTTAAGCACTAAGTATAGGTCTCCCACATTGGTGGCAGCGGATTGCATCTTTTCCACTAATATTTGTACTTCAGGTTTGTTTCCCATTATGACTCAATTTTGTTGCACCTTATTCAACTCAGCGAATTTCACTGTATTTGGACTTGATTCTAAATAACTTTGAAGGCTCATTTCAGAACTTTAAAGGTCAATCCTAGAATTTTTTGATGATCAGCATCTGATTTGTGGACATCTGAGTCACTAGTGTTGAAGCCATTGTTCATTGCAAATCATTATAAAGGCTGAAGCGCTGCTTGTATTGCAATTCATGCATCAAAATCTGGTAGCACTTTTCCACCAGCCAGGATCTGAATTACTTTTTAGAATTAGTCCGCAAAAGCTGCTGGAGTCTCGTCTTTTCAGAATTAAATGCCTATAAATTCCTTCTTACAATTAGACATCCATATAAGCTTTTCCAAGTTCTCTATAATAGCTTCCTTGGCCTCATTATAAGACCAATTATCCCCATCCTTAAGGGTAATACCAGATTATGAAAATTGTTGTTCATGCAGTTTACAACAATCACTTCCTTTTGTTGGTCACCTAATCCAAGCATCATCATCTCAAATAATTGGAAAATTCATGGTGTGTTATCCCAATAGAATGTGGGTAATTTTTTTACTCCAAAATTCATTTGAATTTTTACTGGCGGAAATTCCTGCCTGATGCCTCAATTGACCATAGGAGTATACTTTGTGGGTCATTCTAAAATTGCTCCAAATGACCCAGACATATTTTTGGGTGATGTAATTTTTTCAAATGGAGTTCCATGCATTTTGTTGGCATCTTCTTCTGCCTCCTATTTGTGCATTCACATTGGTGATTCCCCATTGCTTATATAAATTTTAAAAAATTACAAAATCCTTACTAATCCATGCATGGTAGCAATTCGTTTCTCACTCAGCCTTCTGAAATTGATACTTCTATAATTAAATCACTCTTTTTGCATTTTAAGAGTTTGACTTTTACAAAGAGGTCATTGTTAATTTTCCCAACTTGTTCAACCTCTTCATTGAGTTTTGTGTCCTTTTATCCATTGTAGTAAAATTGACCTGTGTTGTGTTTTTAACCAGGTGATATTCCTCACATATTAACAAGATAGTGTATTAATTTATTGAGTATGATTGCCAAACTAGTTTTGTAATTTTGATATGTATTAATGATAATAAACCCAATTTGTGCTCCCTTTTGTTTTTGATTAAGCTGTCTTGATCTGCAGGATCAAGAAAGTATTGGGGATTATCCAGAATAAGTAATTGGGGGTCTTGATACTGATGACTGAGGCCAAGGATATTGAAATAAATGATATTATCAAAATAAGATGTCAAATTGCTTAAATTCAAAGTCAATAGTATTGGGAAAGGACCACAAAATAGTTTTTAATCAATTTCAACACTGGCGACTTATCTGAGGATGACAAGCCATTTAATATTAATTAAATAAAGTCAGATTACAATTTGACTTTGGTAGAGTATTGGGAACAATCCCCAACAGCATTTTGGTTAAATTTGACACCAGCGACCCATGAAGAGGATGTTGATATATTTGATTAAATCAATTTAAAAAAGATTTCAGGATTAAAGTATTCACGGACATTTTAAGATGATGATTTAAATAGAGAATAGCCAGAGAGTTATAACAAATTCTAGGTAGGGAGAATTGCCATTGAGTTCTGACGATGCAAACAATAATTTCCAGAGATGTGGACAGGCAAGAAATTCCTGTAGATAGTTTGATCTCCCTCTTAAAAAATCTTATTTTTTATTTGCCTGCCTTTATTAAGTTTTCATTAGACAAAGGTTATATTAGCTGATAGAGTTGGTACTGAAGATCCCCAGATGTTAGGTGCTGGTATAAAACACCTGGAGTGGTTGGCGCAATCAACTCCCAACCTTGACCTAGGTTTAAATTCTGCAAGAACTTTGTAAACTAGCAGCAACAATATATAACTGGAAGTATTGTAGGGGAGGAACCCCAAGGGAGTCAATAGTGGCTTCTGAATCACAATTATTGGAGACGTCCCAGGAGAGAACCTCTGAGCCATAACAAGTGACCAAGCCTCAGAAGGAGAGGTTATTAGTCTGCTATGTTTTGGATTTTGTCAGGATCAAGAGTTTAGACCACTTGTCCCTTTTTAATTCAAAAAGCCAGGTGACCCAAAGCTCTTAGGGTTAAAAATCCCTTTTTGCTTTTCTTGGTCTAAAAGTCTTTATCCCAGATACTACGTCTGAAGTAGTAATTTTTAAATATATGTTGACCAATCTTTACTTAAAAAGTGAAAAGAGAGAGTAATCTTTATTTTCTTAGAAACAAAATTTTAAGGGAGATCAGGGAGATTACTCAGTCCATTGACAAATGGTCTAAGCTAAGATCTATAACTGTTACAAATTTGGGATTCTGTAGCAGGCTTAATAATTCGGTCAAATAGGATTTGCTCGCCGCATAACTCAGGTTTGAACCCCAATCCCATGGGTTTTGGACTATTAAAATAGACCACATTAGTTGGGGATTGTCCTCAATGTCAAGATGACTGGAAACTCATTGGATATTATCCCCAGTAATGGTTTCAGTTATTTTGATGGCTCAGGTTCAATTCTCATCATCTACCTTGTCTGAATCTCCAATTTGGGTAGAAATACTTAAATTGCCTCCTTATAGATCTTAACGTAGAGGGGAAAATGGATGGAGAAAGCAACTATGTATGCGGTTTACTAAGGTACCCTGAAAAACCTCTACAATTGAGTGTTCATTTCATCAGTTATAAATGACTTTGTAAGGCCCCAACCAGTTGGTCAAACATATTTGTTATCACAACCTCCATGCCAATGAAAGTAGAAAAGGACTAGGTCATCCAGTTGGAAGGTGTGCAGGTTTCATGCTTATCATCAATTTGTTTAGTTTTTTTGTTAGTTGTAGCAGATAGATTCTCAGAAGCCAAGTCCTGAAGTCGGACAAACTCATTGCAATACTTCACATGGTGACTTTAGGTTCTTTAGGGAAGGCTGGTCTAGCTCAGCCTTCACTTTAGAAGGCATCAGGGATTTCTTCCGTACAACGATTGGAAGGACAACATCTTACTTATTTGATGATATCTGATACTATAGGCCAGATTTTTGCACTAGGCAAATATTGGGGCCAATGAAAGGGGTCAGTCAGCCATATTCTGGAGGGTTGCAGTTAGAGTACCATTTGTCCACTCTACCATTCCACTGGTTGTAGGATGTTAGGAGATGGAGAATACCTGTGTGGATCCCATCAGTTTGGCTAGATATTTCACTAGTGTCAATTGGAAGTTTTTCCTATTATCAGAAAGAACGGAGTTAGGGTACCCATGTTGAGTGATAAGCCAGCTATACAAGAATGTGGTGGTAGCCTTTGCTGAAGCTGAGGGTATAGTATCTGCTTAGATCCACTTAGTTAAATGGTCCACGGCTAGAAGGAGGAATTAATGATTATTAGAGTCTTGAAGGAGAGGTCCCACAACATCAATGCTAGTAGTATGGAAGGGTTTACAGGGTGGAACCACTGGATGTTGAGATTGGGGATTAGGTCCAGCTTGAATTTTACACACCAATCAGGAATCTAATACATCCTGGACTAAAACAAGCATAATTTCCCAATAACATTGAGTCCTTTGCCACTGGTAATGTTTTTAATTCCCTTGTGGCTGACTTGCCAGTGTCACTCCAGTATGACATCAGTTTAGCTGAAGGTTGTACATATGGCGCCCACTTTTATTGGTACAAGTTTGTACAATTGCCATTCTTGAAAAATTTGCCAATTTTTTGCTAATTCCTTTTGAAAAGGTTGAAAATTCATTCTTCCATAAATGTGATTGTGTTAGGAGGCACAGAGTTGATCCTCTTTAGGGTCAGTTAAAGTTAATATGGGAGTCTGAGATAGGTAATCCACATTTTGGTGTATGGGCCCTGGTCAACGGATAAAAGATAAGTTGTAGTCTTAAAGTTTTATTGACAAACAGGATAATATTACATCAGCTAACTTCATTTTATATAGCCATCGCAAGAAAGCATGGTCAGTAATTATGATGAAATGTTTTCATATAAATAAGGTCAGGAATTTTTAAAAGTCAGTATGACCACCAAGCATTCGCGCTCCATAACGCTATAGTTGCATTTGGCTTTTTGATAAGGTCTTGCTATAGTAGGCGATAGGATGGTCCACTAAGTTCTTGTAATGTTGAGATAGTATAGCTCCAATGTCTATATCTCTAGAATTGGTAAAGAGTAGAAAGAGTTTATCAAAATTTGGATGAATAAGTACTGGAGAGTGAAAGAGAGACATGTAGAAGGTCAAAGGCCTGCTAGTGCTCTTCCTTCCACTGAAAGGTAATCCTTTATTCAGTAGTTACACTAGAGGCTCAGTGGTGTCTGCAAAGTGGGGGATAATCTGACGATTTTATTAACCATCCCTGAGAAAACTTGTACGTCTTGTAGAGATTTAGAGGGGTCATCTTATCAATGGCCAAGACCTTGTCGTACATTAGGTATATTCCAGCTTTAATTAACTTATGGCCGAAAAAATTTATCTCACTCTGAAAGAAAAAGTAATTTGACAGCTTTAGTTTTAATGAAGATTGCCCAAACTGCTGAAAGGCTTTCCTGAGGTGATCTATATGTATGGTAAAGGTTCTCAAAAACATTAATGTTGTTGAGATAAACTAGCACACAGGAGCGTTTAAATCGCCTAAGATTCCATCCATGACGCGTTAGAAGGTAGCAGGTGTGTTACATGACCCCTGAGGCATTTTAGTGTGCTTGGATAATCCTTTACTTGAGATGAGAGTGCATTTTTCATGATCCTCTGGTGATAAATCAATTTTCCAGTATCCACTGGCAAGACCATAGCTGAGAAATATTGGGATCCTGACATCAAGCATATGGAATCATCTATATTCAGAAGAGGATAGCTATCTTTTTGTGTGATATAATTGAGGTGGTGATAATCCATGAAACACGGTGGCCACCATTCTTCTAAGTTAATAGGAGTGGGAAGACCATGGACTTTTAGAAGGCACTAGTAAACTGGCCTTCAACTGTTGCTGTAGCACTAAGGCCACTTGAGCTTCATCCACTTTTAATTTTTGGTATGGCCAGGTTTAAATGGAGTATTAGCCTCAGTCTCAATTTGATGAATTACACTGTCATACATTTGACTTTAAGACTTCAGAATAAAGATGTTGTGGGTAAAACTCGGCTGAATAGAGGAAATGACTAACATTTATGGGCCCAAAACAATGAGGAAATCGAGTTTAATGATAATAAAGCTTTAATCAGCCAAAAAGAACCTGGCAGATTCTTGGTGGAACCCCACAAATTGGGGTAACACAATTTCTAGTAAATTATTGGCATTAAACACATGATCAAGTGGTTGTATTACTCCAACCGTGCATAGAAACTTGGGGAGTTTATCACCAGTTTCACCCCCTGCCTTGTCCAACTTTCTTCCAACACTTAAGCAAGGACAACCCCCTTTTATAGGCGTGGTTGAGGTCCCCCAAAGTGAAATAATTTTATTGAACAAGGTTTTGCTAAAATTCATCAAATCATTACCTCATGGGTTCGTCTACCAATATTTCACCATCCTTTGTGCAGCTTAATTGAGGTACTTTTTCCAAGTTTTATTGGTTACTTTTCTATATTACCTAGTGAGACTATTCTAAGCTATTCCAAATGTCTCATTGAATTTCCCTTGACCCTTGATCCCATTTAGTACAAAAATGGTCCGATATCCAGAGGGTTCATTTTTGATTCCATTATTGATACTAATAAAAAATCCTTAAAACACCAGTTTTTAATTATTTAGATTTTAAAATATTTTACATAAGTTGTGTTCATCCCTCTATAGTTGTAATCAAGCATAATCAAGCACCAGCAAGCTCTAGCAAACACTAAAATCCAACATACCCAGGATATTTTTTACATAGTCACTTGGTCCCAAGAAAAAAATATAGCCATACTTTTTAAGGAGATCTTTGACATTCTGCCGTTCGTTTAGGGTAAGATTATCCCCAATTATAATGTCAACCAAATCTATGGTGGGTAAGAGGGATCAAATCCTCAGTACTGTAACGAGCCAAAAGCAGCTCACATTGGAAATATTCTCAATTGGACTTAGTTTTACATAAGCAATATGGGAATGTGAGGGACTTGTAGGTATGATTTATTAATTTTTAATATGATAGAGATAGATTTCATATAGGCGGGAAAAATATACCCAGTCAGGTCAAAGCTTCTTTGATTGAAGGCTTTAAGTGTCCACTTAGCTTTAAATTTAATTAAGAGGAATGAGAATATATATCTCCATATCCACCTTAACTTGTGAGCCAGAGGGTATTGTGTTAGGATGTGAGGCATATAGAGGGATCCCATCTTTGTCATCTACAGCCTCTGGGGTAACTTAGTTTTCCCCTATGACTTGGTATTCAACTTTGCAAATGGAGGACGGGTATTTAAGGAGGTAAGTCCGTTTTTTTGGCTCCTTTGCTTTTGATGGGAAGTTCAAATATTAACGGGATCTGATACCCTAGTAGTTACAGGTATTTTTCTTTTAGTTGATGATGCAGTTAAGCTCCCGCATCAGTTGGACCCCAAGAAGCAACTCATAAGTATTGTTATCTAACGCAATGGTGAAAGAAGTAGTTAAATGTTTACCAAACCAAAGGGGTAAGGCAGAATAGGCTTCTATCGCCTTAGTTGACTAATTACTAGCCGTCCCATATTTAACTTCATGAATCAAGTCTGAAGCCATTTTTATGTTTTGGATAATTCAGGAGGAAATAACGTTGACGGTGGATCCAGTGTCAATTATTGCCAGGACTTTAACCCTATGTACAACTATATAATAAAACCTCCAAAGATCTAACCTGGAAATTGACAGCTAGTAAACTGTCAATATAGATCTGTAGCAAAGCAAGAGAAGGATTCTGCTGCAGCCAAAACTTGGGGCTGTTTAATGCAATTTAAAGTTTTATCTGAAAAGGCTTGGATTTTAATAAAGGGCTGACAACCAAAATCTTTTTGGGTAACCGACTAACATGAAAGTAAGAATGCTGGATTTTTTATTTTACCTGAATAGAAAGAGTTAATTCAACTTCTACAGATGCAGGTAACACAATAACAATCCTGAGGTGCTTGTAATAGAGCTAAAGCTAGAACATGGGTCATAAGGCACTTGATTTACGTCAGAATATGGAACCTCCTGCCCTATAATGACTGATACTTTCCAACTTATATTGAAGGACATGAAAAAAACCTACAGTGTAGTTGGTTCTCTTACAATGGGTGCAGTATAATTCAGGTGTAGGTGACTTGGGAGTAAAACCGCTAGCACTTGGGGATAAGGCTTGTTATTATTATTAAAACCAGTGGGCCCAGTAGGTTTGAGTAGGTCGGCTGAAATCTCTAAAATAGCTTCTTTAATATGTTGGAGAGACGTTTAGTTTGACTTCACCGCTGTAAGTTAAGGTAGAATGTTAGGCATAACTTTAAACGTTAAAGATGAAGCAGAGATAGCGTCATCTAAAGTAAGACGTTTTTCTGCACAAAAACTTTTTGCTTCAAGGTAAAAACGGTGAGCAAAATAGTGGTGACTTCTCCCTGATTAAGGCTTATAACCATAAAAGTTTGCTTTTTGGTTGGATAAAGTTAGGTCGCTCCCAAATTCCTGAAGCAAGGCAGACTTGGTGCCATCCCAAGTCCAGCAATGCACTAGATGAGGTACTATAATATCTTGAGCTCCATGACTAAGACAATTAGTTAGGTGTTTAAGACGTTGGGTGTCAGTGGCTTCTTCCAAAGCACTTTCATAACAAAATAAGAAAGAGAAGATGCTCCCCTCACCTGGGACGTACTTCTCTTTAAACAACGGTTTGAATTTGTCACTGAGGGGTAACGGCCAAACAATGTTAACTGACCTTGGGGCATTTTCACCTAGAGAGGAACTGATACTGCTGGACGTTTCATAAGGGTAGAGGGCATTAACTTTATTTTGTAAGGTGTTAATATCCTCAATTATTAAGTCATCCCAATCTTGGGTGGCATGAAGGGCCGATTTGGTAGCAACAAAAGGAATTAACTGCCAAATTTTTCTTTTGAGCTCAGTAGTTGCATCTTGAAATTTGAGTTAGTGTTGCTCAAGGACGAGAATTCATTGCTCCATTCCATGCATCATAAAGAGTAAATTTGTCAAGAGTTTAAGCATTCCTAATCTAAAAAGAACTGGTGCTAAACTGATATTGTTCATTTTTTATTTATTTTATAATTTCACCATTAACTTGGGGTATACCTGTCAGGGAGCACTAGTTTTGTTGGGATCAAGTGTTTAGACCTAGTGTCCTTTTTTAATTTGAGGCCAAGGGACCTGAGGCTTCTAGGTGTTGGAAAATACCTTTTTTGCTTTTTATTAAAAAAGTCTTTACTTCTTATACGTCTGAAGTGTAATACCTTAATATATTAACCAATTTTTATTTCAAAAAGTGAAAAGAGTGAGTCAGCTTTCTTTGCTTAGAATCAAAATCATAATGAGATTTGGGAGATTACCTGGTCCATCTCCAAATGGTCCAAGCTAAGATCTAAAATTGGTACAAATTGAGGATTCTTTAGCAAGCTTAGTAACTCGGTCATATAGGATTTGCTGCCGCATAGCTTGGATTTGAAACCTACTATTTGTGGGTTTGGGCGATTAATATGTACCGCATTAGTTGGGGATTGTCCCCAATGTCAATATGGCTGGAAATTCGTCAGAGATAATCCCTGATAATGGTTTCAGCTATTTTGACAGCTCATATTTGATTCCCATCATCTACCTCTTCCAACTCTCCAATTTGGGTATGATTCCAAAAGGATGCTCTGAAAATTTATAGAGAAAGGTCTATGATAATGTTGAAAGAGAAAGGGTCAGAACTCTTCATACTGTTTAGCCTAGCACACTAGTAGAGTTACCTATTATTGAGAAAGAAAAAATTTAAAAGCATGTGGTATCAAGTTGAGCACGTTTTGTTGACAGTTCCCAAATTTCATTCAAAGCTTTCATAATTCATCCTTATAAGACATGGTTAATACAATTTTCTTATTGGATCTGGTTTAAAACTTAACTACCCCCTGTAGTAAGCACCAATGTGAGTATTTTAGAGCTCTTTCTACTCAATTTCCTTCCCTGTAATGAGCACCAAATGTTAAACTTTTTGGAAGCTGTTTAATCTTTTTAAATAGTAGCTCGCTTCAGCCCAATGTTTAAATGCACAGGTTCTTTTGTATGTGAGTTGTTTGAGTTGTTGAAATTAGTTATATTGGGAGGTAATAATATGAATACTATTACTCTAGTTGAGCTTCTGATAGCCAAGATGTTTATTAAGTCCAACGAAAAGCTGGTGCTTGTACTATTCTTGATGGTCTGAAAAAATGATAGTGACTTCTTCCCTCTTTGGTAGAGCTCAACCTAGTATTAGGTTCAGCGGTGCTTCTTTCTCTTATTTGAGACTTAACCTAATATTAGGTTCAGAGGTCGTTCTGATCATCACGCAGAGTACGTGGAGATTACAAGACTATAGAAAAGGGATCTCTTATTCTTCAACTATAGTCTCAAGGACAAACATTGTAAATAATAAAAGTAATTAAGCTTTTCTTATATAATTATCTGCCTTATAAAGAAAATCATAGGAAGATTTTTAAAGATGTGGCGCCCAACTATTTTGTTGGTGCCCCATTTGGAAGCGGCGGCCATCACCAATTAAATAACCCTTCAGGGTTTCATGAAACAAAATCTTCATCTCCATGTCAAACATATTTTTTCCATCAACTCTCAATGAAACTCTTTTGAATTAAAACAAATAACATGTCCCAAAGCCTTCTCTCAACCCTCACTAAATCACCTTTATTAGGTAACAACCTGTTTAGGTAATGATACTCTTACCCATAAACAGAAAGTTGAAATACTAAAAAGATTAACATGCAAGTTGCTTTATCACAAGCGGCATTACTCTCTCAGCAACATATAAGAATCTCTTTGTCAATTGGAAACTTAACCCAACCAACTCCTACAAGATAATTAAGTTATCAATAGTAAAATTGACGACCTAATCACTTATTTAGTGTTGGAAACACCTCCAACAAAACGTTAACAATATGATGGATCAGACACCTGGCAAATTGCTAAATAACGTTTATGATAATATTCCAAACTATAGTTACTGTAAGTATTTAATAACTCCTACATCCACTAGCGGAATGAATACCCTAGTGGACAAGCATATGTGTTAAAATCGTTTAAGCTGTTTAATATGATCATATTAGAATCTCAACAGTTATCTGCTCATTGTACTAGGGCTTTTGGTTGCAACCCTGGATGCTGAGACAGAATGACATCAGGTGACAATATTTAAATCCCCTTTATAAATCCTTTCCATTTAAGGATAGTTATATGAAGCAACAAATCATCTATTCATGGTGATTTAATTACGTAAGAGATTGTTTAAGAGATTTGTTATTCTAATTTTTAATTTTTAAAAAAACTTTAAGTACAAATGCTGATATTTCCCCCATCAAGATCCTTTTTGAGGTGGACATAGGGGCGCAAGAATCTAGCATGTATGTAACTACCATGCCTTGGATAACATCAGTGAGGGAATATTTGAAACCAGGCTTATATAATATGGAATGAGTTTCTAACCAGGAGGTGTCAAATTTTGTTATGTCGCCCATCAAGATGATGATGTTAAGATAACAAAAGATCTAAAATATTAAACGTGGGTCGAGCTGACTGACTAGCATTAGAGCACATAATCTCCTTCATGGTTGCCAAGATGATCCCTTAACTAATAAGCGCGTTCATTCTGGTTATATCATTGGCTAAAGCCTTAATAGTAGCTCAGCATTATCAGAGAAGTATCGTCCACTAAAGGTGGACACTACTGGGCACTCTGGGCTTTCTTCCTAAAGATCCTGAAATGATGACTTTTTATACTACAATAATAATTATAAATAAGTCATCAAGGCGGATGGTAAGTAATAGTTCCATTGCATGGGGTCTAAGGCTTCCAACTTACATAGAATAAAGATTAAAGTAATATTTGAATGTTCTACTGAACCTATTAGTAGAAAAATTAGAGGGATTACTATAGTAATAAATAATTAGGAACTAAGGAAGTTAGTTTTTAAACAAATTAAGATGTAAAAATTAATCCATTGATAAGAGCAAAACCCCCTAAGCATCCAGGTTGCGTGAAGATGAGAAAAATATGAATAAGGCTTTGACTTTAGCAGTAGCATCAGGAATGGAATTTTCTAAACCAATATGGTGATAAGTTAAATTGCAATTGGTATATACAAAAACTGTGGAGGTCCATGTATAGAAACCCTTCAATGTTCATACTAAAAACACAAAATTGCAAAGAAGGAGCTACTGCCTCATGTTGATAATTAGGGATCAGCTAATCCTGGGTCCTACACTTTTGACAAACTTCAAATAATTCCTGTACGTTACCAATTCTTAGTCGCATTAGCACTGTTTTCTTAGTCACTCATAATTCTTAATGAACTTATTTCCTACATTTGAGTGCACTTTGAGAATGCTTTCATTTTGAGATGAGGGTCACATATAATGTAGCCACTTTCTGTCAATTAGTTTGTACAGTATAATGTCCTGTATTTATGTATTTTCAGACATTAATTGAAGTCTCTTTATGGATCTGAGGTTAATTGAATATAATTAATCCACATTTTAATGGATTATACTAGCTCTTTGTATAGTGATTAAGTCTAACTTTGTTGCCAGAGAGCCTATATGGTCAATTGACCGTCAGGATCCTTCGCTTTGTTGAAGCCACTTTAGTGATGCATGGTCAATGACAATGGTAAAGCGTTCCCATAAAAAAGGTCAGAAGCGCCTAATAGTGAGTAGCACAGCTAAATGGTCTGATTTTGGTGACATTATAATACATTTGTCCTTTGATAAATTTTGGTAAAGTAGTCATGGATTTATACACTTGTCCTCGAGTTGGACCTTGATAGCCCCATGGCCTAGTTACTGGAAAAGTAGTATTATTAAATGTCGAAAAATTTGGATAAATCAGAACAGGCTGAGTGATTAGGGCCATCTAAAGGAGATTAAAGCCTTATCTTTCTCTGGGCTCCAATTGAAAGGTATGTTTGTATGAAGTTTATAAACTAGAGAATTGGCGAAGTCAGAGAATCATGGAAAAAGTTGCCTAAAGTACCCCACTATACCTAGGAACACCTATATGACCCTAAGACTCTGGCGTGGTTACATCTACTCTATTGCTGAAACTTTATCGGTTAAAAGTTGGATTCTCACTTTATGACCTTTTGGTTCATAAAAACCAAACTTAGCTGTAAAATATGATTACTTGGAGAGCTTGCGCTTTATTGATGCCTCCTAGAGTCAAATTTTACTATGATGAAGGTGCTCTAGATGGACGTTAAAAGTTTTGGAAAAGATGTTATTGTTGTAGAGATATAACAGTACACAGGAAAACTTCAAATCACCTATTATATTTCGTCCTTAGCACATTATAATGTGTTAGGGCATTACACTGCCTCTGTAACATGACGGTTGGTTAAAAATAGCCCTATGTTTGTGACCATGGCGCACTTATATTGATCTTTTATAATTAATTGGGGGAAGACCTACCATGGGATGGACACTTCCTATAAACAACAACTACAAAACTCCTAGAAACATAAGGGCACCCCAGAGGAGCAGAAGCTACCTCTTGTTGCCAACGGGACCGCCACTGGAAGGAAGAGGGGTAGTCTCAGGGGAGGCCTGGGCCAAAACTGCATATGAATTAAAGAAAAAGTCCGACCACTGGAGCCAGATGGGGAACCAGGATGACACCAACTGGCGTTGGAGGGATAGCTGGTGGCCAAAAAACCAAGCTTGGAAGTGATCTGTGAGTTGGGAGTGGAAGCGACGCACAGCTTCATGGAGGGTAGGGGCTGTGCCAGACAGTGCTTCAAAGACAATAGTGTGGATCGTCCAAAGCGCTATTGCAACAATTAAGGCCTGGAGATAAGGGTGGATAGGGGAGGCCATTAAAAAGCCAAAGATGTTCTTAGATAGGGTGAAAGTCCATTCACGCTCCTGGCAAAAGCGGCAAATAACGTCCCAACAGATCGCCTGTGATGGCGGGCAATCTTCCAAGCGATGTACTAATAACCCATATTGACCTCACACAATGCATGAAGATTGAGAGACATTGGACCGCTCAGCAGTCCAACACACCTTTTACAGGAATCTCCACACATGTGCTCAAATCTGAGGATGTAACATAGGATGGTGTGAGTACTGCAAAATTTTTTTTGGGTCTCCAGAGAGCATGGGTTGTCCATCTTGTCAAGGGTGTCTACATGTACAATGATGGGGGACATTGGGGTAAAAGGTTGCTTAAAACGACTTGCACATGAATCTCTTGCATGAAACGGGGAGTAGGGCGAACATTCTGGGCTGTATGGCCACTGATTCTGATTCTCCACTCAGCGCTATGCATAGAGAGAAGGATATGTTTGAAGTGGGGCAGCGTCCCATGCAAGCCTGCAGCAGAGGGATGAGATGCAAGATAGTTAAGCAGAGAAGGGGGTGGTGAGGATTGCAGAGGCAAAGTGCGCGGGCAAAATTGGGGCAGGGCGCGCGTGACCAGTGCTGGGCTGAGAGTGTGGGGTTGGTGACTGCAGCGATCCAGGTGCCAAGTATTTTGGAGGCATGGGCCTCGAAGTTGAGCAGGCCATACTCCACTATGGAGAGGGCCAAACATGACTCCAGGCGCACATGGGGAGGGAGGCCTAACCAAAACCACCCTTGCAGAAGGGCATATAAAGAGCTGAAGAAAAGGAAGAAAAGGTGATGGCGTGAGCCACAAACCAGACTTTTGACGGGAGCATAGATTTGGTAAGTGAAACCCAGCCTGTGAGGGTAGTCTGGTGAGCTCTTAAAGAAGCAATGCGCTTTGTGACATTGTCAAGGATGTGGTGCTTTATTACCCTTGAGGCGTACCCTCCCACCTCCAACCACACTCCAAAATAGTGCACCAGGCCAACAGTGGGTCGTGGCACAAAAGCGATCTCAATTGGGGCTGTATGGGGTGGGCGGGGAAGGAGAACCAGAGAGCAAGCTGCTGAAGCAGGTTGACTACAGGGTGGGTGACCAGCGCGCTTGGTACCAGCTGATAAAATGTTTTCAGTTTTGAAGGCATTAAGGGCGGCTTTACTGACCCTGGAGTGATACTGGATAATTGCCTCCAGCTCTCCTAAATCATTGATTTCAGATATCCAAACCACATAATTTTACGCATATGCCAGCATCCTAACAGGTGCTTGGCCTTGCACATGAACACCAGTAAGGTGGGCATTCACATTATGTAAAAGTGGGCCAAGTCTGAAGTTGTATAAGAGTGGGCTTAAAGGGTCCCCTTGGAGGAGTCCCTTTTGAGGGTAACCACTTCAGTGAGAATACCAGGTCCAAGCATAGTCATTGTAGAAAAATCCGTGAGCAACATCACCCCGTTAATGAACCCGTAGGGAAGGTGGAATTTTTGGAGGCAGGCTATGAGGTAATCCCAGATGACCTTATGTCAGGCTTTTTGCTGGATAAATAAGAACACAAGCGCCCCAGTAGCTGTAGATTGGCTACGGTGTGGATGTTGTCCATAATGCCTGTTTGAGAATAAAATTAAACTGCTCAGAGGAGATTACTTCAGAAGCAACTTCCCTTAGGCTGTTGGCCATAATTTTAGTGAATAACTTCAAATCTAATATAAAATGATATGGAGTGCCAGTATGAAAGTCCAGATTATCCCACTTATTATACAGCGTTATCATATAGGCTCCTGGCCCCAGATAGGAGGCGCGTTTCTAAGAGAATTTTTCACTTAGTCAAGCATTAGTGAGGACAAAATCAGTAAAATATTTTTTAATGAACTCATATGGAATCCCATCTGGACCTGGGCATTTACTGTGTGGTGCACCGCAAATGGCATACCAGATTTTTTCTTAAGTAATTGATTTCATCATCTTCAAAATTAGGAAAAGGTGCAGATATGTTCACCACAAAAAACCCATCAAATGCAGCGGGTTTGAGTGTTTCAAACTTATACAACTTGGAGTAAAAGTTTTGACTTTGACTGCCACACTGGCTGGAGAGCTTTGAAATGAAGTGGTCCAGCTGCCTCACCTGTGTGCAGGCCAAGCTCTGTCACGGTGCAAAGAATTTATGGAAAAAGTAGGTGGAGCACATGTCACCCACAATGAGTTTTTTTGTCTTGGACTGAACACAAACGCAATGTTTGTATTGTCTTACCATTGCTTGTTACGAGTAGACCCTTCTTTCCACTTATGACCCCAAGCTGGCTGTACCCCGCAGCTGGGTGTGACGATCAAGGCGCTGCCTGACCGTAACATAGCCCTGACCCCCAAGGCGGGGATTGGGGCTCTTAGTAATGTGGATATCATTAATAAAAGCATAGATTTCGAGGGCAACAGCCCTAGTAAATGGCATTTTGATGAATCAGATGCCAACAAATCTACTGAACCTCGGAGCAAAGGCAGCAAAGGTCGACATAAATAGTGACTGGGCCAATCAAAGGCCGCCAACCTGAAGCCTGATGAACTAAATGATGAGAATGGCAACGGCAGAGGGCAGCCCAGCAAACAGGGGCTGCCAAGCCAAATTATGTCAAAAATGGAAATTTTTGTGTTAAGGATGACATGAGAATGCCAAGCTCTGATTGATTCCTGATGAACAAAAATAAATGCGGAAAAGTTTCTGTAACGACACAGGTACCCAACGAATGGTCTAGAATGGACCTAGATGAGAATATTGGAGGCCAAGATTCTTGAAATATGCCCGCAAACAACCTGCCACCCGTGGAATCTGTGGGAACCAATTTCCTCATATCCCCCATTCCATAATATAGAAACACCAAGCGAAGGTGTTTAGAACAACTTCGTTTTCTAATATATGAAATAAAAACCTCAAAAATTGAAATTAAATTTTGAAATTTTGAAACCATTTATTAGATTTTGAAGGCAAACCAGGGATTCTGAGTGAAGAAAATGGACCATTCCTCGGATTTTGACAGAGCTGTCGCCTCTCTGTATGCTCTCTCTGGGGGACAGACTGTCCTCCTCAGTGTGAGCATCATCCTCACTGTGTTCCAAGGATACCTTAATTGCTCATCAAGCCAACGAATGAAGGACCTAACCACAGTGGCCCTCTCCTGCTTATGGGCCCTCACCTGGGCCCTCTTGCCCAACTGTTTTGTGGCAATGTGGAAAGACCCCGTTCATCACATTAGACTAAGTTCATTTTTTCTCATCTCCCTTTTATGGGATGGGATGGGTAGACCATACAAGAGAGCCCTACCCGCTTGGTATGAGCACACTACCACTCTCCTGATGGTTATCTTTTCCATCCTGCTCCTGCTGAGGGAAGCCTCTCGCCTCCTCCCATCCTGAGGGAATTCCGTCACTTATGTCCAACACGTTGATGCCATGTCCAATTTTAGACAAGCACTGACGAGGAGGTGTTGAGTGTAATGAATGGAACCTTCTCTAGCGTTAGATTACAGGCCCGCCTCACAGTGGCCACTGGGGGTACAACGGCTGCATCCTTCCAGATTGCCCAGGTGATAGAGGACCTGCTGAAGAACCTGTCCATCTGGCTCACCAATCTCTTAGAAACACAGCCGGCACTTCCAGCCTCTCTGGAGGACTGCCTCCACTTGGTGGAAAGAGCCACCACACCAAACGACTCTCAGGATGCCGCCTGGTCAACGCTCTTGGCCCTCAGCTAAGGTTGATGGCCATTAAGGAATATGATTGGCTTATCTGGCCCCTAGCCAAAGCTGCAAAAGTGTCTCATTCCCATCTTGCACAGATGTTTAGAAAGAATCTTTGCCCGGACATCCTCACAGCTATGGCTGCCACCCACCTGGGGGCAACCTTATAGGAAGAAGTCACTGTTGCTTCTCAGGTAGAGAACCAGCTAGCCTTGGCCTAAGCCAGGGCCACTATACCTGGGAACCATGGTAGATTCTGAGGACAACGCGCGGAGTCAGAGCTCATCTCAAGTCATATGGGGCAACAAGAGCAGGGGGTCTCCAGTGAAAATGCCCCACGCCCCACAGCTCCTGCACCCACTACTCCCAGCAGCTCGGACGGCCCCACCTACAACCTTCGCCTGACCCCTGCTTGCATTTCTTCACTCAATAAAGAAAATGGTTCCTCCTACCTGTTTTTTCCGTTTACTTTGAAGCGAAAGAAGAAAGGGAAATGGGTCAAGATAGAAAACTGTGAGCGTTAGTGGACACTGGAGCTGAATAAAACTACCTGGACTGAGAGTTAGCCAAGAAATTGGAAGTACAAATGCAAGAAAAGGGTACCATGACTCTTGTAGAACTCCAAGTCATCAGAATGCTGGAGGATTGAGCCCAGGATTAAGATTTAAAAGGGACTCCACCACTTCTGGGAAGACTTTTGCGCAATCCAGAACCTGCCACACCCCATCATTCTAGGCATGAAATAGTGGCACAAGTACTCCCACATTTTGATCTGGAGGGGGGCCAGGTGATGTTTCACCCCAAAGATCAAGAGCCTATAACGTCTTAATTCTTTACCTCGGGAAGAAGCAGGCCTAGCATGAACTCTATGCAACTAGGGATGGAGAGGGAAAAGATGCCAGAGGAATTCAGAGATTATGAAAACCTGTTCCAGAAGAGCGTCACTGCCACCTGCGCTTCACAGGGCCCCTTTGTATTCTCATTCAAGTTCAAAGGGGATGCTGAGCTCCCAAAAGGAAGCCCGGTGTACCCCCTGAACCCCAGAGCGAAGGAAGCCCTAGACCAGTACGTGAAGGATATGTTGGAGTGAGGGATGATTGTGCTCTCAAAATCTCCTGTGGTGTCTCCCATCCTCCTGGTCCCCAAGGCCAACGGCGAGCTCCTCCCCTTTGTGGACTACCGCCATTTAAACGCCATAACTGAAATGGACCCCTAACCCATTCTGCTAATGGTGCGTATCTCCCAGATGCTCACTGGGAGTCAGGTGTTCTCAAAGGTTGGACCTGGTCGACGCTTTGAACCAAGTGCCAGTTGTACCCGAGCACCAACAGTACATGGCATTCAAGTGCCACCTAGGGGTAATGAGTTCAAGGTTATGCTGTTCGGACTTAAGAAAGCCCCAGCTGTTTTTCAAAGTACCATTGACCATGCCCTGGGCAACTTGATTGGGAAATGCTGTGTCGCATACATGGATGAAATCTTGGTGTTTTTCAAGTCTCACGAGATGCACACAGAGGACATCAAGAAGGTCCTCAGGGCACTGGACAAGGCTAACCTGCGACTGAAGCCCTCCAAATGCGAGTTCTACAAGGGCTCAGTATCTTTCCTAGGAAACGTTGTATTTGAGAAGGGGACAGCCATCTTCCCAGACAAGCTGACAGCAGTGATAGAGTGGGCAGCGCCAACAGATAAGACAGATGTGCGCAGTTTCTTAGGGGTGGTGAATTTCCTGAGGAGAATCACCAAGGACCTCTCAGAAACAGCCTCCCCACTTACCCAGTTGAACGGGAAAGTCCCTTTCCAATAGGCAGAGTAAGAATAGAGGGCGTTCCAGGCCATAAAAGAGGCCCTTCTCACAGCGCCAGTCCTAGCACACCCGGACGCCAATCATCCATTCATTGTGGAGACAGATGCATCAAATTTCGCCATTGGGGCGGTCCTCTTGAAGACAGGGGAGGAGGGTTTGGTGCACCTGATATGCTACTTCTGCAGGAAGATGCTACTGGCAGAAACAAACTACCCCGTCTATGACAAGGAACTCCTGGCGATTGTTGCAGCACTATATGAGTGGCAGCATTACCTGTTGTATGCGCGCCACCCATAACGATCTAGACTGACCACATGGCCTTGGAGTTCCACAAGAGCCCCCGTAGGATGAATTAAATACAAGCCCTCTAGCACCTAGAGCTGTCTCAATATGATTTTAAAAAAGAATATAAGCCTGGGGAGAGCAACTTACTCCTAGACCTACTTAGCCAGGACCCAAAAATGACCTTCACAAAGGAGGAGCTGGATGAGTTAAACACGGCCACGATGCTCCCTCCCCAGGTGTTTGCATTGATACAGGAGGAATGCCCTGACTTAACAGAGAGAATCCGAACAGCCCAATGATGCACCAAATTTGGAGACAAGGTCAGGAGAGAGATAGAGGGAGGGGACCCCAGCGAAGGCTACAAGAACTACAGGAAGAAGGGGGCCTTATCCTGCACCATGACCGCCTATGGGTCCCAAAGCTCGAGCTTCAAACTGAAGTGATGGAGTTATACCATGACCACCCCCTGGTGGGACACCCTGGGGTGGGAAAAACAATTGAGCTGATATGTCAGAACTACTCCTGGCTGGGCCTAGCGGGAACTGTAAGAGGTTATACCGCGCGCTGCCTTACCTGCGCCCAATCGAAGCCATCTCAAAACAAACCCACAGTTAAGTTAAAACCACTGCAGATCGCCCAAATGCCGTGGACCTCCCTGAGAGTAAATTTTATCACCGGGCTTCCAAAATTGGAGGGCTACAATGCGTTCATGGTGGTGGTGGACCAAATAATGAAATATGCTAAGTTCTTCCCATGCACCTCTAAGGTCACGGCGAAGGAAATGGCTGAAATCTTTGTGAGGGAGGTCTTTGCCTGACATGGACTCCCAGATGAGATCATCTCGGACAGGGGCCTGCAGTTCATCTCCAGGTTCTGGGATCACCTCCTGGAAAAATCTTAAATCAAACCATGCCGTTCCTCTGCTTACCACCCCCCAATCAGATGGCCAGAAAGAGAGGGTCAATCAGACCCTGGAACAGTACCTATGGTGCTACCTCACCACACAGCATGATCATTGGATTAAGTGGCTGAGAATTGCACAGTTGAATACAACAACCTGGCACACTCATCAACTGGAATGTCGACCTTTTTCACAAACCACGGGTATCACCCACAGGTGATGGAGGGATACGCTGGGGAACGAACCCCCAGCAGATGATTTAGTGATCAGAATGAGGAAAAATTTTGAGACATTGAGAGCAAACCTGGAGAAGGCGTAGGAGGCCCAGAAGAGGAAGGCGGATGCATATCACTCCGAGGCTCCACCCCTCAAAGATGGAGATCACATCTTGATAAATGCCAAACAATACACACCCTGGGACAGTGTAGGAAGTTCAAACCTGTCAGCCTAGGACCCTACAAGGTCCTTTGACAGGTGAATGAGGTGGCGTACAAATTAGAATTCCCAGAAGTATAGTGTGCACACCCAGTTTTGCATGTTTTGCAGCTCAAGAAATATGAAGGAGCCATACCAGCAAAGCTGGAGACAGTTCAGTTGGACAACCCAGGGGAGTCAAAATATGAGGTGGAGGAGATTCTGAATACCAAAATCACTTGCAAAAAGCAATGGTACTTGGTAAAATGGGTCAGATACCCAATAGAAGAAACTCATGGAAAATAGCCACAATTGTGCCAACTGTCCCCAGAAGGTGAAGGATTACTGGGGGCGCATGGGGATCTCCTCTGAGGGGGTGATGTGACGGTTAAGGCGCTGCCTGAATGCCACATAGCCCTGACCCCCCTAAGGCAGGGATTGGGGCTCTTATTAATGTGGATAACATTAGTAAAAGCATAGGGTTCGAGGGCAATGACCCTCATAAATGGCATTCTGATGAATCACATGTCAACAAATATACTAAACCTCGGATCAAAGGCAGCAAAGGTCGATATAAATGGTGACCGGGCCAATCAAAGGCTACCAACCCAAAGCCTGATGAACTAAATGATTATAATGGCAATGGCAGAGGGCAGCCCAGCGAATCAGGGGCTTCCAAGCCAAATTATGCCAAAAATGGAAGCATCATTAACCACAGCACTGGGCAGCTCAGTGAATCAGGAGCTGCCAAGCTGAATCCACCGCTTGATAAGAATATTGAGAGCCACAGCGAAGGGCAGCCCAGCAAATCAGGGGCTTCCAGGCCAAATTATCCCAAAAATGAAACTTTTTGCAATAAGGATGACACAAGAATGCCGAGCTCTGATTCATTCCCAATTAATGAAAATATATGCAGAAAAGTTTCCAAATGCCACGGGTACTCAACGAATGGTCTAGAACGGGCCTAGACAGGAATATTGGAGGCCAAGATCCTTGAAATAGGTCCGCAAATAGCCTGCAGCCCGCGGACTACATGGGAACCAATTTCCCCATATCCCCTGTTCCATAATATAAAAACAACCAAGCGAAGGTGTTTAGGACAACTTCGTCTTCCAATATATAAGATAAATACCTTAAAAATCAAAAATAAATTTTGAAATTTTGAAATAATTTATTAAGACTTTGAAAGCAAACCACGGATTTTAAGTGAAGAAAATGGACCATTCCTCGGATTTTGACAGAGCTGTCGCCTCTCTGTATGCTCTCTCTGGGGGACAGACTGTCCTCCTCAGTGTGAGCATCATCCTCACCATGTTCCAAGGATACATTAATCACTTATCAAGCTAACAAATGAAAACCTATCCACAGCGGCCCTCTCCTGCTTATGGGCCCTCACCTGGGCCCTCTTGCCCAACTGCTTTGTGACAATGTGGAAGGACCCCATTCATCACACTAGGACATTAGACTTTAGGTGGTCCACTTCCACTAGCATGCACCTAATGACCGCTGAGGCAGCCCTAAGAGCATCATGATGAGATTAGACATTGCTGAAGGATGGTGAATGCTTTGAAGGCTGACCAGGTAGAGAGTGCGTCAGGCAGAATGGTTTGCGAAGTCTGATGCCAAATTATTGGTGTCCACTCATGCTGAAAACATGGGTGATGTGAGCTCGGCTAAATAAAATTTGCATTATACTGGCGCCTGTCCTGCTAGGCTTAATAAATTGAAGGAAATCGAAACCATCTTGTGGTAAAAGAAACAAATTTTGTTGTTGTAAAGTGCGCAACCTGGTGAAAAAAAAAATCAATGGACAAGAATAAGGTCAATGCGGGACATAGATCTCAAATGACTGTTGTGCACATGAGGGATGGGACATGTTGGGTAGCAACGGTGCATGCTTGGAAAGGGTATTGTAAAGCCCCAAGGTAGCTTTTGGAACAAGGAGTTTTATGTGCCCCTAGGGGAGGGGGGTAGGAGTTGAAGGCCAGCAGTCAGTGGTTAGGTCGGCACAGAAGTTCAGTTCGCCCACCACAAATGGATCAGTTGGAAGTGGGAGGGAAGGTATGGCTGAGAGGAACTTTCAGCAAGCCCACACACTGTTTGGGGTGTAAACATAAACTATAGCGTGCACTATATTATTTCATGAAAAGGAAAAAACCAGAACATGACCATTGAGATATGAATTTTGAAAAATAAATTTAAAACTATGGGACGCACATATAAGCACCCACACAGTGCAGCGACCAAAAGGAAAGGTAGGGGTGGAGCATGGTTGCTCATGTGTCCTTGGCACCATGTGGATAGTGGGATTCCTAAATTGCCAGGATGTTCACTGGTAATTATTTTTTTAAAAAAACAGTTTTCTAGCCCAGGACATCAAGGCCTTGAATCCAGAGATGTTAAACTTCCCTATAGTGTAAGGAGACTCCCATTGCACCTTAGGTGCAATGAAAAAGGGTCCCCTTGCCCTTCCTTCACTCTTTTTAAAATGTTTTTGGTGGCTTTACGTGTGTTGGATAAAACCAAGTCATAATTGTCCTTAGGGACAATATTGGTTTTTTTATAGATATATTCATTTTTAGATTTTGACTTTTGCCAAGTTTTTATATTGAGGTGCTCTAGCTGTGATCCATCATGGGTCAATTCAAATTTGGGGAGGGTTGAGCTGGGAGAATTGGTTTTAATTGGTGCTTAGTAACTCTATGCAGGTGAATATGACTCAAATACCTGGTCCACAGGTTGGTTGGCCCAATTCAATTGGTGAGCAAATTCTTGAGCCACTTTAGCAATGAATGACTCAATGTTGGCTTGGGTATGGGCCAGGCAGAATCACAGATGCTGCTAATGCTGCTGTCTTGTCTGCCACTCTTTGGGTCTGTCTGGCCTTTTTGTGCTCTTGTGAGGGACACAGGTTTAACCTGTATTACACCCCTGCGCACCCATAGAAGGTAGCATTGGTGTCAATAGCAGGTTCATATTGGGAGTTGGCACTTCCCACTGCATCTAAGAGAATTTCTCTCTGAGTGATGCCCTCACTGGAAGATCAGTATATGCATTATAGTCAAAAGCATGACAATATGTTCAGATAGGGGGTGTACTATCTACTTTAATACGTAATGAGTGGGGGTCTTGCTCAACAATATTGTGCACTGCAGTGTGTGATATTTGAGTCAATTCTTCCGTGATGACCGCAGATGGGGTGATCAGAACAATTGCTATGTCCTTGCTAAGCTCTGGCATAAGCATGAAGAGTTGCATTTTGAAAGAGTGTAATTCCCCACTTTTTTTGTCCATCTAAGAGGTAACAATTGAGTACTGTAAATATCACCGTTGTGGGGAGAAGGTCAGAAATAAAAAAATCGGTTAGATCTGGCCCAAGGAATGCGCTTTGCTTCAACCACCCATTGATCATCTGGGAGATTGACCATCACACGCACTTGTGCAGCTTCGTCCTATGTTTATGCAGTTTCAAACCTGAGGTCTAACCAACCCAGGTCATAGAGTGAGGTACTATGTACACAACAGTCAGAAAGTGTTTGTGTACATCACCACAGAACTTCTTCCAGTGCTGTTAAATTGATACCAAAAAACTTGAAGACCATGCTTTACTAAAGCCATTGTCTGGGAATGCGGAGTTTTTATGTATTGGTTGCATTTTGCCTGCTAAGCTAAAAGCTCTGGTGAGATATTCACCGCCAATTTCTTAGAATGTCCTGACCACAAGTGTCACTGGGACATTTCTAACTTTTGACGGTGCAAAAACTGACCCTGTGTTCTTTACAACGTTAGCCCAACCTCTACCTGACATTGGATGCACACTAATCTCTTAGTAGAGATTATTAAACTTACCAGTCTTGAATCAATCAGTTGCAATAAGTACTTGCAATGAGAAAGAAAAGTTCCATCTGTATTGATCTTTGTGTGCTAATTTGTTCTGACAGTACCCTCTGGCAAAATCAATTGTCAGTTTTTTCCGTAGTAGGTGTAAAGCCAAAACTTTAATTTTTCATTTTTTTTATTTAGTCAAGTTTCTGCCTATAGAAATTCTTTTTTGTGTTAATGGTGACCAAACCAACAGGGGGTGTCCTACCTTCATCTTTATTTGCATTGTGCTAAACAAAGGGTTTATTTGATAAAAATAAGGCTTTAACATTGTAAGTCAAGAGGAACATCCCCCTGTGCATGGATTGAGCAATCTTCTCGTTTCAAAATAAAAAGGGTCTGAAGAGGGAGGCTGTAACCCTTGTCACCCAGGGCGACCTCGCTCATGTGGTAGACGAGCGCTGAATAACAGCTCTACCTCTTCATATTCCTCCCCCAGTACCCACACTCACCTTAGCCGAACTTGTCAGCTGATTTAAGGAAATATGTGCCCAGATCATCGAATTGAAGTCAAAGGGTCCGAAACTGATGGTAATCAAGCCCAGCTATTGGAAACCTCATAGTCAAAAAGGGACAAAGATTGAATTATTGACTGGAATTGCTGACAGTTTTGACTCAACCAGAAGTGCGATTGCCAATGATAACCCCTCTCAAAATCGTTGAGATGATCCCTGACATGCAGATGGTATCATTGGAAACCATTGATGACAGTTCAAAACCCCTATCAGCAAATTGGGAGTTGCGGCCAATGTAACTCATATGACCAAACAAATGGCCCAGCAACCAGGCATGGGAGGGTTAGGCATCTCAAACCCATTTCCAACCAATTAGGACCGCCCCTATGTGAGGTGGCCATGGGGAATTCCTGTTGCTCATCAGGCTAGATGCCATCATGCCAACTGATGGAAATACAGTTGAGCCTTTGTTCAGGCGTTCAAGGTCAAACTGACAGTGACTCAGCCTACCGCTGAATCCTTTGATGTCAGTTCCCATTGAGATTATCTGCTCCCTTCCCCAAAAAATTCGCTGGTTAGGTCAAACTTAAGGGATCCAATCCCTGCTTATACCCACATTAATCGAACACTATTTAATCAGCTGCATCACATTGAGAAAAATTTTGGTTAATTTTCTTTTATATTTCAATAAATTTCTGCCACAAACTATCAGTTTTTACTTTATTGATATCCTTCTTGCCAAAGTCCCAATGGCATTACCTGGTGGCCTGTTGGTCCTTACACTTATTGAGCATTACCAGTTTTGATGATTTAGATAACTGCCACCATTGTCAACTGGATTCACCGAGATAACACTTTTGGAAATTCAACCCCCTTATTGAAACTATCCATCATCATTATACTGGGAACTTTTGGCCTTACATCCACTATTTCCTAGCAAAGATCCTCCCCCTTGTCTCCTCAGTTTTATTGAACCCACCCACCAGCAACCCTATAGAAACTATCCCAGTGGTACAATCCCCTGCAGCGAGACCCCCAGTTTCTGGGGTTGTTTCCATTTGTTCATTTTCAGGTTTCTTTTCACGACTTTTCTACACCAACAAGTTATCATTTCCCAATTCACAGCTTCATAATCCGTTGTATGTGCTGCAATGCCCCTGGCAATCTGGCTTGCTTTTTGGGTCTCACGCATCCTGACTGACAGGCCAATCTAAACCTATGGTGCCATTTTCATGACAAAAATGGTGCCATGACGTTGGTCTAAGCATCCATATATTAGAAGGGGAAGATGGGTCAGTGGATTTTTTGTCCAGCGCCATTTCTTCAGGTTGCAGTCAAAATCAGACAAAAAGGTGTTTAGAGCGTCATCAGCATGGGCAGAAGAAGAGTTAGTTTAGGGCTCTCCTTGTCATGAGGCCAGTGGTGTTCATCGCCTTGAAATGTTGAGCGAGCTGGTGTTCAGCAAAGGTTTTGAGTTCAGGCACACAAGTGGATATTCCGATGTAGTGGCGGGTTTGAGGTAGTAGAGGTCATACAGCGAGGATATCACCATGGTGATGCACACAAAAACAGCTGCAAATGCGAGTTATTTAATATTGTACTTCAAATCATCAGGGAAACTCTAAATAATTTAAAAAAGTATACCCTTTCAAAGTGGCTCAGTCATTGTATAAAGAAGCTGGTAGAGGTGAAGGCTGGTGGGGGCATCAGCTGCTTTAAAAGCCTTTTTTATGGTTGCTTTTATATACTGGAAATCTTATACAAGGGTGAAAATGGCAGTGGGTGATTAAATTAGGGTTTGGATAAAAATTTTTGACCATCCAAAGTTAAGTTTATTTCTGTAGGTTAGTCCATATTGTCAATTTATTTGAGAGCCTCTAAAGGATTTGATACGACCAGCGTTGTGCAAGAAAAAGGAGTTGGTTGGGTGGCAGATGATAATTAACTGCGCAAGTAGACCATGGCAAATATGTTTGTGCATGAGACACCATATGCTAAATATGGTTCTTTCATTCACCTTTAGTTGGTCAGAGCAGAGGGAGCAATACCCTCAGCAGATGAACGTGGGGTAGAATTAATCCCCATAAAAAATAATCAAAACAGTGGTGGAGTTGACGCCAGAGGGGGAGCGGCGGAAGTGGATTCTATGGGACCCTAGGCACTTGCAATTTTAGAGGTAAAGTTTAAAGCACAATGGACATATGTCTCAGCGTAACGATTCTCTTGACTGTCACTGATGTCTGAAATGAGTTAAGCTGAAAATTAGAGGAGAGGTCAATAAACGAAAAGATGAAGAGAATATAGCTTACTTTTTTATGTTAGAAAGCTTTGATATATATATAGCGTGGGGACATGGTGCATCAAGGGCCTTTATTTTCCCATAAAATCAGGATCTTTTAATGCTTTCTGGATCAACCACATAAATGGTGCCTCATTGTTTTGCGTCAACGTGACTGTAGCGGTGGTGGCAGCGCCTCTCGTGATTTGGGAAGTGGGGACGGAATTCCTGAAGGTAATTCCATTGATTCAAATATGCGTTATGCTTCCTGATCAACTCTAGTCTTGGTGCCCTCAGGATAGTATTACATTCGTGCAGGTTTGAGAGTCAATTGGTTGAGGCTTAATTCAGGAGCAGAAATTTTAGCTTGCTCATCATCTTAAATCCTGACAAGGACCCCTCAAGGTCCTGTCATAGGGGGGTATAGGGCCAACGGAACCAGCCATGTACTCGCTTCACCACTGTCCCCTGTTTGACATCAGCAATGGCTAACTCAGAGTTAACCTTGTGAATGACCCTATAAGGTCTGAACCAAAGAACGCCAAGCATATCCTGTTGACCTCCAGGTCAGTGATGATAGAAGAGAATTAGGTAACCTAATTGGCAATGGTAAGGATAGTCAGCTGGCATTAGATTGGGATTCTCCATTTTGATGGTAGCGACAATGCCTTGTGTGGCTAGGTCTCATTCTGGACAATTTTATTGGCTAAGGCCCTCAAATTAGATTGAATTTTTTAGGAGCGGAGGTATCAAGAAAAAATTTGTACTCTACTTGGGAGCTGAGAAGCACGTTCTCATAGTGCTTCAAAGGGGGACATTTTAATGACGTGGTGGTAGCTTATTTGGTAGGCAAGCAACTCACTGGGTATATATTTTCTTCCAGTGAGCAAGGTTGGACGCGGCCATCTTCCATAAAATATAGACAGAGGTTCCTTTATCACGTTCCATCACCCTATTGGTTGATGGGTTGTAAGGAGAGGCAAAACTTTGGTTTGTGACAAAAAGCAAATTAAGTATTTAAACTACCTGCGAGGTGAAATTTAACCCATTGTCTAGAAGTAAATTTGTGGGAACCTATGCTGGGTGAAAATGGATAAAATAGGAATATAGTCGTGGCTCTTGCAGTAGAAGTGGGGACCAAAATTTCTTTACTCATTTGGTCAGATGTTCCACGCCTAGGAAAATTTATATATGCCAAAGTAATCCAGTGGGAAGAGGGCCTATTTCATCGATGTTAACAATGCTGAAGGGTCCCATCAGAGCAATGACTGAGTGTTGATATCAAGGACTGTCTTGGTCTTGGGATCACCAAGTCATACATGCCTCCAAGGCCTCCTGAATGGTCTCCACCATTTGGCCCCATTAAAATTGTGACTTCAAGCATTCATGAGTCTTCTTAACTGCCCCATGTCCCACTATAGTATGGCCCCCTAGGATAACATTGGTTTAGAAAGAAAGGTGGACATAAGAGATCCATTCCTTATTGACCCTTTGTAGAGAAGCCCATCCTAATTTGAGTGTCTCATGTCCTCTTTTAGAGCTCAGCTTGTAATTTAGAGGTTTCCATCTTCTAAAGCTCAGGTTGACCAAGAATATTATGCAGTTGGTCCTCCTTATGGGTCAAGCAGCTAGCACTGGCATCCTGGAGAGGCTGTTAGTGTTTTAATGGATCGAGCCTGCATTATAAATAATGGTGAAATCATAGGTCTGCAGTCATAAGGCCTATCTGGATAAAAGGCCATCTGGGTCCTTCATCAGCTGGAGCCGCCAGAGCAAGGAATGGTTGGAGGCAATGTTGAGGTGGGTACCATAGAGATAGGGCCGAATTGTTTGATGACTAAAAAACAGCCAAGATTTTTCTCTTAGTAATGATGTAGTTCCATTTGGCCTTACTCAAATTCTTTCTAAATTAGGCCACTGGAAGGTCGACATGATTTTTGTCATGCTGGGTAGGATAAGCCCTGATGGCAACATGACTTGCATCCATGATTAACAAGAAGGTTGACAAAACGTGGGTAGACTGAGATGGGTCTAGTGCATAGAGCGGTCCTCAGCGAATTAAAGACCTGTTCCTGTTCAGTCACCATCAATCAACACGCTCTTCTGCAGGAGGTAAAATAGAGGCTCACTAGGCTGAAAAGCCAAGGGATAAATTGACAAAGTAGCCCACCATGCCTAAAACGCCTTAATATCCCTTATGCTCTGGGGGCGCAACGTCTTTTCTATGGCGTCAATTTTGTCTGGTATGAACTGGATGTCATCCTTTGAAACCTTGTGTACCAGAAATTCTATTCCTGACTGGGAGAAGGAGCACTTTGATGGTTTAAGTTTTATTAGAAGCCTTCCAGAGCTGATTGTTCACTTACCTATGATGCTTTACATGTCCATTAAAAGTTCTTGAAAAGAAAGTGATGTTATCTTTGTTGATGAGGACACATGACAACTTTGAGTCCTTGAGGATCCCATACATGGCGCGTTGAAAAGTGGCCGGCTCCTTACAGAGGCCCTGGGGCATCCTCATGAGCTCAAATAGTTCTTTGTTTGCTATATGTGTATACTTGTCTCAATCTTCAGGGGCGAACTCCACTTGCCAATATCACGCTGGCAAGGCCAATTGCAGAACAGTACTGTGATCTAGCAAGCAATTGGATAAAGTCATCAATTTTGGGAAGAGGGTAACTGTCCTTCTTGTTGATGGATTTGAGCCATTGATAGTCCATCACCACCTGGTGGCTTCCATCCTTATTCCAAACCAGTAGGAGAGGAGAGGCCCAAGGGCTGCGTGAAGGCACTAGGAGTCTGGCTTTAAGTAGCTGTCTGAGCTCCACCTCCACCTGGGCTTCTTCAACCTTGCTTTATTGGTAAGGTCTGGATTGGAAGGGGGAGCGTCCCCAGTATCCACATGAAGTAGGACTGCGTTTGTTCTCCCAAAGTCATAGTCAAGGCCAAAAATAGGTCTAATAATCCTCCAACAATTCTTTCACTTTACGCTTTTGGTCTTCAGTGAGATACTTTCCAATACTGGTGTTGACCAGGGCCACAGAAGCGGAGTATCCAATACAAAGTACCTTAGGCTCCAAAAATTATGGATATCATTGACAGACTCCACTGGTAAAAGGTGGTCATAGACAACGGGACTGTTTGAGGCTACTACCTTAGGCTTGCAAAAAAGTTAGCCAATAACACTGATATAGATCCTTCATAAGCTGGATCTAGAATTCTCAGGCATATTAACACTTCCTTGGTGAATGGGTTGTCTAGGCTTGGATTTCTAGAAGGTTTTCGGAGGTAATGTTAACATGGGCCCAGGTGTCAACAATGACTTGGGACTTTGGAGCTATAGTAATCGCACTAGAAAAGTAGATTGGCTTGCTGCTTTCCCAACAACATCAGGGGGGCAACTAGGCTTGAGAGCCCTTATGTAATTTTTGTGCCAATTGATTTGGCCCTCACTCTCCAGTAGGCAGGCTCAGGCCTTTACCTCCATCTTAGAGTCGCAGGAGGTTTCAAAGATCAAGGTGATCCAATGCCCTAGTAGGGATAAGAATCTGTCATCCTAATGGACTACTGCTGAGTAGCCTTGAAGGAACTGAGTTCTAAGAAGTAGTCATAGCTAGGGCTATCCAGCGCAATGGCAGGGGTATATTAAGAGAGCTTCCAGATCAATTAGATAGGAAAGAATAGGTCCCTATAGATCTAGTATATTGTGGGCCAGCTGATCCATACTCCATATAGTGTGGCAAGCCCAGAGCGATCTTGATGCGCTTTATTTATTTGGACGATATAACGTTTATGGGGAAGCCACTATCAACTATGGCAAGGACCAGAATATTATTAACTCAAACTGCAACGTGGGTAACTAGACTTCCAAACTGGTGTGGTAGCGTGAGAATCATGGGAGAGTCATCAGAAGAAGAGTAAGCAGTATCAATTTCTTTATAAATGGGTAAAAAAAACTTCTTCTTCAGGTATGATAGCTCCAGGATCGTTAAGGTTATGGAGGATTCTTGAGGCGTTATAAGGATGTCTGCATGAAGCTCCTCATCCCTCATTATGACGGCCCTTTTCTCACCCAATCAGCAAGTCATTTCTAGCATGTCTTGGCACTGTTTGAAACCATTGCAGTAGGTGCATCGAGGTTGAGAACTCTTCTGGTTATTGACCACATGGACTTGAGGACGGTTGAAGGGACACAAAGAAGTAGTCTTGTAGTGGAGGGGCGAAGCAGAGATCACGTTAATTGCTTTCTTGATTCCTTGGATGCAGGTAAAAACATTGTTTTGTCCAATCATATGCATTTAAACCTCAGGGTATGATTTCAACGTGGAGATGACAGCAGTTATAGCGTTATCCAAGGTAATATGATTGGTAGTAACAAAAGGTTGCACTTGGGCATAGAAGTGGCTGGCGAACTTCATGAGGGCTCTCCCCTTTATTCAAGCGATATCCCTGAATGCTTGTTTTTGATTGGCCTGGGTTTGATTGCTGCCAAAGCTTGGATCAAGGCCGTATGGACCTGTTACCAGGTGTTGCACACCTTCAAATGAGGAGTCATGATCAGCAGGCAGGGCTGTTGAGGCAGGAGTGGATATGCTTCACTTTTTATTATTCAGTTGCATCCTCTATGGAAAACTCATATGTGTACAGGAAGGAGGCGATGTTTGCCTGGCCTAGGGGTGAGCCTTTTTTCAAAATTAGGTTAAAATTAGTTACAAGATGAGTGGAGAGGGTGTTAACATCAAGGTTGGGCGCAGGCTCAGAGATTTCATTCTTCGAATAGTTGTGGGGGACTTGCTGAGCTAACCGTCATCTTAGACCTTCAGGGTCCACTTGAATATCATCTGAGTTTCAGTTGAGGAAGGAAAAGAATCCTTATTTTTACCTGATTTTTTAGGTATCAAATGTAAGCACTTTGAAGGCGAAGCTGACTCTCAAGGGTGGTCAACCAGGTCTCAAACTCTTATAATGTTATTTTAAGCTTAGAACAGTGGCTATTGGAGAGCTTAATGAAGGCGCTAAATTTGTCCATTTTGTATGATAATGCCACAATGGAGACCTTAGAGTCAAGGGGAACTCTGTCTACTTCAAGTTTGCATCCCTGAGTAACATTCCAAGTTTGATTGCATAAGGCGGCCAGAGCTGCTAACACATCCTTCCGCCAAGGGTGTCAGGGTCTCTAATAATAGATACCACAAGGCCTGAGGGCCCTCAAGGTCTATGGGGACCTTCAGGTCCTTTAGGTCCCTCGCATCCTTTGGGGCCTTCAGGTCCCACTCTCCCAGATGTGTAATAATGAGAAGCCAGTTCCTGATAGTGCTGTTGCAGGGTCCATACTAGATCTTCAACCTGGTTGAGGCGCTTGTTCCAAGAAGCTTCAAGGAGCTGGATATTCTGATGCAGCTGGTCCTTGAGGTAGCCAGAGATCCCGCTATCAAACACCATGATTTGGCCTCAGGCTTTGTTTATTGATTGTTGGTAATCAATAATGCCTTCATGGATGTTATGGACAAAGAAGGAGGCCACGTTGTAAAACTTGACGGCATAGGAGGAGAAGTTTGGGAGAGCCCTGTAGTTGGGAGACTTCATTATTGGTGCAAACCAACTTGATGGATGAGGTGATGAATAGCTGGGTTATCAAAGTTTCAAAGGTAGCTTTCAGTTCCCAGGTTGTGTTCTCCCACTGGCAGCTGGGCTAGTTATAAAGGTCCCACATGGAATAGGGCATGGAGGAGGCGCAGGAGCAGCTGTAGTGGGCACCCAAAGAGTAAAATTCATTTATTAGTTATAGGATAATATCATTAAGGTTCCCGTAATGAAATTTTTACTGATTTTCATTAACTGAGGGAAGGGAGAACTGGTACATGGCCCAGATTCCTAAAGTCCAGGCTGCGTGGGTGGCACTTTATACCATGAAGTACTAATCCATTAAGAAATGATTCTCAACTTATCAGCATATGATCTTCATGACTGATTGTAATTTTTTTTACTTTTGATAGAAGAATTTTACAAAGGACAGCTTGGAGCCCCATGTAGTAGAACCACTTCTCTCAGCGTGTCAGCTCTCTTGAATGTTGCTAAAGTCCAAAAATGAGCTCAAAGCTGAAAATAATTGGAAAGGTCAAAAAATATGGAGAGAATATAGGCAACTTCAATTTGTTATAAAATATTTATAGTGCACATGAGGACATGGTGCCACATGGACCTTCAGGGCCTTGTGAGATCAAAATCTTTTACGGCCTTCTTGATTGACCGCCTGGACGGTGCCCTCATTGTACTGCATTATACTCCTGACTGCAGTATGGGGGCCGGCCCTCTCAGAACTTGAAAAGTGAGATTGGGATTCCTGAAGGTAATTTCACTTATTCTTTTATGCGTGATGCTTCCTGATAATCCAGTTTTAGTGCCTTCTGGATAGGATTCCATTTGCATTGGTTCAAGTATTAATCAATTGAGGCTCAAGTCAGGAGAAAGATTCCAGCTTCTCATCATTTTGAATGTCAACAATATGGCGTAGCCATTTTCAAATTATGCTGAGAAGGGATGATAAGATTCAGACTGATCACAGCGCAGGGAGGATGGGGGATTGTGAGGTCGGTGTCCTAACAGAAGGGGCGGATTGTTGCAAATGCTCAAGGAGCAACGAGAATATTGTCACAATTGGGAACCATGAACTGCAGCACAGTATCAGCGTCATAGGCAACCAAGCCCTCCATGAGTTCATGGTGGAGACGTTTGGGTGAGAGAGGGGAGGGCAAGCTGAAAAGCTGGACCATCAGTGTAGCCTCATCCACCAAGTGAGTTTATATAGTTGTGCTTAATATACTTTTATATATTAAATGCAGAGGTGCTTCCACCTTGACGTGGGCTTCGTCAGAAAAGACAAGAACAATGACCCCTTGAAGGGGCGGAAATCTGTGGATTTGGAAGGTTTATGAATGTCGTGGCCATCTCAATGATGGCTGTGCTCAAATAGGGGAAGAAGTTCCCATACTTGGTGTTGGGATTCCTATCCGAATGGCAGATTTGGATGCATCAGATGATGAGAATTGATACCAATACAACCAAAAAGCACAAACTTCTGTCAGTGATAATCTTCAACAAAAGTCAACAATTATTGAAGTTGGAGACTAACCCCGAATGACACAGTCAAATTAATGGTTCCTTAGAGCTACCCAATCTCAGGGTTCAAACCTATGCCATGAGATGAGCACAAGCAAATCAACTGAGATAATTGGGCTGCCATCATATCCTTAATACTTTTATTTTAGATCCAAGATTAACTGTTTAGATTTTCCCCAAGACACCTCCCCAATAACCCGTATATAGCTGGTAACGGAATCAAGCTTTTTAGAGCTTGCTGGTGCTTATGCTGCTGGATTCCACAAAAGTTTTAATAAAATTAAAATAAAGCACTAATAAAAAAACTGGGTTTTAATGAAGTTTTATTATCAGCATGCTGAAAGAAAGGAAAATGATCTCTCTCAATATCTGACCAATTAGTATCTAAACTGTATTGAGGGTCAGGAGGAATTTGAGGATAGGTTCAGAATGGATTAGACTATCAAATTAGAAAATATGTGAAACAGCCTATCGAAGCTTGAGATACTTGCTTCATTTTTGCTGAACAATAGAAAGGGAATTAATATTAGCCAAAAACGTACCTGTGGGGTAATGCTTTATGAATTTCAGCCAATCCCCATTTGCCAAATTTATTGCACCTTGGGGGACACCCGCCACGCCTATAAAAGAGGGTGGGCCCCACATAGGTGCTTTGAAGGACCTGGTTGTGGCTGGGGGCGTACCTTCCAATGGTTGCCCCAGGCTCCAAAGCATGGTTAGAGTAATCTAACTGCTCAATTTTGGTTGTTTTCGAGTATTATTTGCAATTGTGTTCCTCAATTTGTAAGGTTTCACCAAGAATTGACCACGGGACTTTTGGTCAATGAAATTATTAATATTAAAATCACTCTAAGGTTCATTGAAAACTCATAAATGACCGGCATTTCCCCATTTCAGCTGTTTTTGACCCAAAATATTCTTCCTTTGCAGCTGATAGGGAAAATGTATGACATCACCCCCCTTAAGAATGCTGGGTGGAGAATAAGGCTGTAGAAAAAACCATGTACTTTGTTGATGGTGATTATTGTAGCTAAAGACTTTATAGAGTAATCATTTCCTCTTTTGTAGGTGATAGTGAAGAACCCTCCCAGATTGATCCAAGCTTACCGCTTCTAGGGGTGATGCAGTTGTGGTGTATAGTACCATGTCATACAATTGGAATGTAGGTAGGGGTTTGAAGCTCATTGGCAGCCTCCCTTCTTTAATCACCATTTTTGCTAAACTGGTCATAGTCTCAGATTGGAGTTGTATGATGCGTGGAGCCAATCTTCTCATGACTTTCTTGGGCTCCTAAACTCTAGAGGAGAATACATCTTTAACTAAAAGGGCAGGTATTCATGGCTCTCTCCCATAATATACATGGAATGAGGACATTTTAAAATCTGGTGATAACTAATTCAGTAGGCCATAAAGGCACTGGGTAATAATTGATCCCAGTGAAGTGGATCAGAAGAGGCCATTATTCATAGGGTGGATACCTTGGTACCAGTTTCTCTCTCCACATTACCATTGGTAGATGGATTTTTTGGTGCTGAGAAAAGTTGTTGAGCCCCTCATGTAGGTGGCCAGAATTTTTACTACTCTGGAGGTGAAGTTTCCATTATTGCAGAATAATATTTGAGGACAGCCATGTCAAGAGAATATTTCCTGATGTAAAAAGGTGGCTGTGGCCTTGGCCGTTTGAGCAGGAAGAGCTATGGCCTCCACCAACTTAGTGAAGTGGTCAATAGCTACTAGGATAAATTGGCTTCCTTTAGTAGTCTGAGGAAGGGGATCCACTTCATTTAAACTGATGGTGTGGAATGGTTGACGTTAGTTGGTTGATACTGGTATCTAGTCTTGAACCATATTGCTTCTTACACATAAGGTAAGCTTCCAAGATGTCAACAATGGCTTCCAACATTTCATCACAATAGTATCGATCCTTAATCCACTCATAAGTTTTTATTTGCCCCTCCATGACCTAGAGTGGAGTGAGCTTCTAGGATAGCAGGTACGTGTTCTGAGGGCCACAGGTAAGGCAGCCATTTTGCCTCCACCTGCTTAAACAACTTCCCATTATCCACTTTAGCGTTATGGGAGTGCCAGGCTAACATTTTCTGTACATTATTATCCTCAACTCCCAGTTATCAGGGGGCATTAAAAGGTCATTTAACCTTTCCGTCTCACTATTATCCAAGTGAAGGACTGGTAGCTTAGTCAACACATCAACATTCATTTTATAGTTTCCAGCATGGTGTCCAAACTTCATGTCATAATTCTTGAATTTAGAGCCCAGCGAGCAGGCCAACAAGTAGGATCTTCTATGTTCTGTAACCATTTTAGGGATGCGTGGCCAGTAACCACAGTGAAGGTGGTTCCATTTAGGAAAGGGCGGTAGCGCTTTACAGCTAAAAGAACAGAAAATCACTCCTTTTTCCGTTACACTGTAGCTGCGTTCCGCCTTTGACAGCATCTTACTAAGATAAAATAAAGGATGATTACACCGTTTTGTCCAGTTGGGCTAAGATGCCCCAATGGCATAATCTGAGGTATCAGTAAACAAGATAAAGGGTTTATTATAATCTGGGTGCAGCAGGATAGGGCGTTGTTGCAGAATTTTCTTCAGCATCTTAAAAGCGGCCTTCTAAACCCCACTGAAAAGAATTATTTTTTTAGTACTAGATGGTACCTGAAAAGAATTATTCTTAGTCAATAACTGAACATGAGGCTCGCTAAGCTGGGCAAACTTAGGTATGAACTGATGGTAATACCCATCATCCCTAGATATACCTGAATATCCCATAAATTTTTTAGGGGAAGGCATTTTTCTGATCGCTTCAACATTATCTTGAATTGGGTAAATTTTGTTTTGAGAAATGGAATGGCCAAGGAAATCCAGTTTCTTCTGAAAAAGGTACTTTAAGGGCTTTAACTTAATATTTGACTTAGAAGCCAATAGAATCCTCCTTCAGGTGATAAAGAGGTTTGTTAAAAGCTTTAGAGAATACCATGATGTCATCGAGGTAGACAATGACACTACTTGACTTCAAGTATTGCATCATATGATCCATCAAACTCTGGAATGATACAGGTGCGTTGCACAACCCTTGATGTAATCGTGTGGGTTTGAAGAGACCCTCACTACAAAAAGTGTAAATTTCTCCTGATCTTGAGGAGAAAGGTCCATTTGCCAATAACTACTTGCCAAGTCCATCGCAGAGAAGAAGTTAGATATGGAGAGTAGTGCTAGGGCGTCATCAATGCTGGGGATAGGATAACTACTCTTTTTTGTGAGGTTATTTAATTTGTAGTAGTCCATGGCTATCTGATGACCACCATTTTTCTTAGTTTAGTAAGCAAGAGGGGGAAGATCAAGGGCTTTGAGAAGGAACTAGTAACCCCGTGTCTAGTAACTTCTGGAGCTCAGTACTCATTTTCTGTTCCTCCACCCGGGGTATGAAATAAGGTCTGGATCTAATAGGAGGGCATCACCCACATCTATGGAGTGTCACCAGTCCTTCATGTGGCCATAGTCATTATCAGATTTGGAAGATATGTCGCTATGTCGTCTAGTAAAGTATGAACTTTTTCCAGCTCATCAGGGGTCAGCTCGTCCAAGATATGGACGTTAGGTAAGGTACATACCAGGTTATCCGTTGGCAGGTCCATATCCATCATAGAGCCAATGGAGTGAATTTGTTCAATGTCCTCTACAGGGACTAACAAGCCCCTGCAAATCTCCTGGTGTTTTTTTTACAACTATGTCCTTTGAGTGAGGTTACAAACAGCAGAGTAATAGGCCTTTAATAAATTGGGACAAGAATTTTGGTAATACCCGAGGCTCCAAGGGACTAACGCCCTTTTTACTTATGAGGTGCAACAAAAAGTGGCGTGGGATTTTTCTTGACTTTTATGTCAAATACGCATTGTTCACCAGGCTTAATTAAGATCTTATCTGTAGCATAGAAGGTATACCTTCCCTAGAATCTATTAAATTGGAAAATTTTCTTTGTGTTGCGCCCAGAAGTGGTATAAGGCAAAGATATAGCTGAGATGGGGTATTCGACCAGGCAAGAGTATTCATTCTTGCCAGCCTCTTTATTGGATAATACTAATGGGACTTCATAGTTGAGTAATGAGAGGTAATCTTGCTTCATTTTGATTATTCCCTCATACTCAATCATAAACTGGGTGCCGATGAGCATATCATATGCGTTGTTATCTAAAGCCACAGCAGGGGCTGATAAAATAAGCTTCCCAGTTTAAATGGGAAGGGAAGAACATGCCCCAATTGCATGGGTATTATCTGGGCTAGCAGTTCCTAATTCTTGCGTGTACTCCAAGTCAGGCGTTAACTTTATCTTCTTGAAAAGCTTAGTGGAGATCACGTTAGCTAGGGAGCCAGTGTCCAGGATGGCCATAATTTGGACCTTTAGTATGACCACAACAACCTTAGTAAGCGTTCCTCCAAAGTTAGATGAAAAAAGCTAAGACCTCCATAAGCTGGAAGGTGGATGTGAGTTTTTTAGCAGTCTCAGGGTATTTATCCAAGATGGAATTTATGGGATGCAACTGATGGAGAGGCCACATCAAGCCAGCTACAAATTGGTCACCATCACTGGCAGTATCATCAAACTTTTGGACATCCTAGAATTTGGCTGGGGTACGTTTCCTCAGGTATAATGGTCTCATCTACTCCTCCAGCGTTCAAATTATCAGGAACATCTATTTCTGCGGGGTCTTTTAATATATAGTAAACACTGTCATCATAACCCCCCTCAGATTCTACCCCAAAGGTATTCTCAACAACTGGTAAGGCCGCGATGGAGGTAGGGGAGATGGCCACAGAAGACTGAATAGCCTTAGGGCGCGCATTTACCAGCTTATCATGAGGGGAAGGCACAGCGGCTTTAGTGAGCTTGTGCAGGTGTATGGTTTTTACTACATTACAGGGCTCATAATTATAGAAGGGAGTGATATCCTCTTTGTGCCACATTGAGGAAGCAGGGTCACTGTAGGGATAGGTATAGGTGTGCTTACCCCCAGATTTTTAACAAGTGGAAGCTCCTCGATGGTTAGAGCTGAAGGTTTCACCTCAACTTCATTTGTTGTGGCACATAAATGATTTTTGGCTGCGTCTAACAAAGCCTCTTTGAGGTCACAGATGTTTTTAAAGTAGCGTTTCAAAGAGATATTATGCCTGGATAGAGAGGGCTGAGAAGCTAACCCAGTTAACAGGGCGGCAATAGCATCATTATTGATGAGTATGTTAGAGGTAGATAACCTTTGTGCAGCGAGGTAAAATTGTTCAGCAAAAGCAACGGGCGATTCACCTTCATACATGATAATGCGCATAAAGGCATGTTTTTCAATGTGTAGACTCTGCTTTGATCCAAATTCAGCCAAAAGAATTTCCTTCACTTTTGCCCAAGTGTGCGAAGGGTCCAGGTAAGGAACTATCATCTCTTGCGCTAGGCAGCTTAAAAAAGGAATGATGTAAAGAACTAACTTATTATCCATTAACCCATATATGGCAGCTTCATAAATGAAGAAAAAAGTAGCAATAATCCCTTAGCCAGGGATACACAGTCTTTAAAACATGGTTTTAGTGGGTGCTTCTCAAGTTCATTGAGATGGGATAGAGTGCTTGCTAGTTGCTTTTCCAGAGCAACTAACCGTGATTCCACGTAAAGAGGAAAAGTGGGAGGATTACACACGCTTGAAGCCTCCATTTTTGACAATATATGCGATGTACAAGTGTCCCCTGTAGTGAGCACTAGTTTTAGGAATCCAGCTTTTTAGAGCTCACTGGTGCTTACACCGCTGGATCCCACATAATGTTTTTAAAATTTATAAAATAATCACTACTAAAAACTTGGGTTTTATAAGGTTTTATTAGCAGCGCGAGGAAAGAAAGGAAAATGATCCCTCTCAATATCCAACCATTCAGTATTTAAACTGTATTGAGGGTTGGGGGAATTTTAGGATAGGTTTGGTTTAGCTTAGACTAGCCAAATTAAGAAATATGGGGAAAAAGCCTATAGAAGCTTGAGACAATCACTTCATTTTGGCTGAACAATAGAAGGGGAATTATTATTGGCCTAAATGACCCATGGGGTAATAGTTTGATGAACTTCAGCCAATCCCTATTTGCAAAATTTATTGCACCTTGAGGACTACCAACACGTCTATAAAAGGGGGTGGGCCCCAAGTAAGCGCTTTTACTAAACTGGTTGTGGCTGGGGGTGTGCATTCAAATGGTCACCCAGTGTCTGCTGCGTGGTTGGAGTAATCTGAATGCTCAATTTTTTGGTTGTTTCCTAAGTATTATTTGAAATCATGTTAGCCCAATTTTCAGGGTTCCACCGAGAATTGACCAGGGTCTTTTGGTCAATGAAATTAATAATATAAAATTGCTCTTAGGTTCATTTCAAACTCATAAATGGGTGATTTTCCCCATTTCAGTTGATTTTGACCCAAGACTTTCTTCCTTTGCAGCTTAGTTGGCAAATGTCCAACATCTGGTAATAAGCTAATAAAACTTACATTTTTTCTTCTTTTACAATTTTTAGCAAAAATTGATATAATTTTAATAGAATTTGCCTCTTCAGATGAAGTATCTGGAAAAAGAATTCTCAACCAAGAGAAGCAAAAACAGGAATCCAACACCCTGAACTTTGGATCCCCTGGCCTTAAATTATTGAGAAATATGATTTATTGCACCCATGGTCCTAACAAAACTGGTGCTTCTTGCAAGGTTTACCCCTAGTTTGAGGTAAAAAAAATAAAATTAACAGTAGTAATTTGACATCTGATCTCTCTTTAGATTAAGAACGCCTTAAACTCTTGACTATATTAACTGCTTTGATGCACAGGTTGGAGAAATGAATTTTTCCCTTGAACAACACCAACTCAAACTTCAAGATGCACCTACTGAACCCAAAAGCAAAATTCAGCTTTTTACCCTCTTGTTGCCACAAGTGGCCCTTCATGCCACCTATGATTGGGTAGATTAATAGTTAAAAATATTAACGCCTTTCAAACTAAAGTGGACGCCCTCTACCCTTGTGACACTTCCATAATATTAGTTCCTCTTTAAGTGAAACGTCCCCCTGATGTCAGTGCACATTGTTCGGCCTTTAACTACCCAGTGGCACATTCAAACCATCATTTGAAGAGAAGTTTGTCCCTGGTGAAGGAAGCATATTTCCTCTCTTATTTTGTTATGAATTTTCTAAGGAAGAAGCTACTGACATCCAGTGACTCAAACACCTAACTAATTGTCTTAGTCATACAGCTCAAGACATTATGGTCCTCCATATGATGCATTGCCATACTTGGACTAATGCCAAAACTTCCTTGTTTTGGGAATTTGGGAGTAACTTAACCTTAACCAACCAAAATGAAACCTGTATGGGTATCAGCCATAATTGGGGGAAATTATCAGCAAATTTGCCCACCGTTCTTACCTTGAAATCAAACCCTGGTTGCAGGGAATCATTTTATAATAGATGATGCCCTCACTGGTGCATTTTCAGCATTTAAAAATATGCCTAATATCTTACTTTATCTTTAAGCGATGAAGTCTAACTTAACGTCCCTCCTCCATACTAAAGAGGCTATTTTGGTTTTTGCGGCCAAACTACATAAACCCGCTGAGACACCTCATTCTAACACCAATAAGCTTCAGTTCCAATTATTGGCCATTACATCCCCCAGTTCGCCTACACCTGAAATATACTGCACACATTGCAGAAGAAACAACCACACTGTAGCTGACTACCACATACTTCAACATAAGTCAATATAAGATCAGTCAATATAGGGCAAGAGGCTCCCTATACTGACAGAAAACATTTGCCTCAAGACCCTTGTTCTAGTTATAGCATTATACCCATTACTTTCAGTTGTTTTGTGTTAACTACCCCGTCGAGAAGTTGAAGTCCCCCTTTTTATTCAAGCGAATAAAAACCTCTAGCTTTCTTCATTTTATGTTGGTCAGTTACCCAAACAAATTTTGATGGTCATCTCTTCTATAAAAAAGCCAAGACTTTTCAGATAAAACTTTTAAACGTATTGAACAACACAAGATTGGCCACAGCAGAATTCTCCGTTTGCTTCACTGCAAATCCCTAATGACAGGCTATTAGCTATTAACTCCTAATTTGGATCATCAGTGGTTTGACTAGAAGTAATAGTCCATAAAAGTAAAGTCCTGGAAATAATTAACACTGTTTCTTCAGATACCGTTATTTCCTCCTGGCTTATCCAAAATATAAAATTGGCTTCAAACTTGATTCAGGAAGATGAATTTGGGATGGCAGGTAGTCAGTCTACTAATGAGATAGGAGCCTATTCTGATTTACCCCTACGTTTTGGGAAGCTATTAATTACTGCCCCTGCTGTTGCATTATAAAACAATAACTATGAGTTGCTTATTGGGGTCCAATTGATGCGGGAGTTTAACTTCATCATCAACCACAAGAAAAAATATCTATCCCTACTAGAAAATCAGATTCTGTTAATATTTGAACTCCCTGTCAAAGTTAAAGGAGCCCCCAAAAATGGATATGCTTCCTCAAATACCCATCCTCCATTTGCAAAATTGAGTACCAAGTCTTAGTGAAAAAAAACTAAATTATACCTGAAGGCTGTGGATGCCAGAGAGGGGATCCCTCTGTATACCCCTCATTCTATTACAATACCCTCAAGCTCACAAGTTATTCTAAATACAAGGATTCAGGTGCTTACCCCTCCTAATCAAATTTTGAAGCTTAGTGGACTACTAAACCCTTCCATCAAGGAAGCGTTGACCTGCCCGGGGATTTTTATCTGCCTACAGGAAATCTATCTCTATTTTATTATGGGGATTTTCCACTAAAACTCAACAAGTCCCTTGGCATGCCCCTATGACTTATGTAAAGCAATGTCCCATTAAGAGTATTGCCAATGTAAATTGTTTTGGCTCATTACAGGATTTAGGATTTATCACCCACCCACCATAGCTTTGGTTGACAGTTGAATTGGGGATAATCTTACCCTAAACGAACGCCAGGATGTCAAAGACCTCCTTGAGGAGTATGGCAATCACTTTCCTTGGACCAAGTGACTATGGGAAAATGTATGTGGTAACTCATAAAATTGAAACTGATAATAACTTCCTTTTTAATTCTGACCACTTTGAAAATCCAAAGTGGAGGAAGCTCAAGTAGCCTTGGTGTTACAGCAACTGCTGGAGGCCGGGTTACTTGTGCCTTTCAAAAGTCCATTGGCTTCCCCACTCTTATTAATTCAGAAAAAAGATGGTGGTCACCGTGTTTTTATGGTTTATTGCCACCTCAATTCTATAACTTACAAAGATAGTTACCCCCTGCGCATATAGATGACTCTTTACACTTAATGTTGGGGTCCCACTATTTCTCAGCTATGGATCTCGCCAGCGGATAATGGCAAGTTTTTTTTCACCAGAAGATTGGGCAAAATGCGCTCTCATCACAAGTGAAGGACTATATAAGCCCACTCACGTGCCTCAGGGGTTGTATAATGCCCCTGCTATCTTCCAACGCGCTATGGACGGACTTTTAGGCCATTTAAAACGCTCCTGAGTACTAGTTTATCTTAATGATATTATTGCTTTTTCAAAAACCTTTACTGAACATCTAGATCACCTCAGGAAAAGCTTTAAGTGGTGACAGCAATTGTCAGTAAAACTAAAGCCATCGAAATGCTCTTTCTTCCAAAGTGAGTTGGATATTTTGGGTCATAAGGTCAGTAAGGCTGGAATATCCCCGATGGATGGTAGGGGGTCTTACCTATTACTAAGATGACCCCCTAAATCCCTAAAAGATGTACAAGTTTTCTTAGGGATGGTTAATAAGATTGTCAGCTTATCCCCCATTTTGCTGGCACCTCTGAGCCTCTGGTGTATCTACTGAAGAAAGGAATACCTTTTCAGTGGAAAGAAAAGCAACAGCAGGCATTTAACCTGATAAACGTCTCATTCTCCCTCTCCAGTACTTAATCATCCGAATTTTGATAAACCATTCCTCCTCTTTACTGATGCTAGCGATATCGCCATTAGAGCCATCCTATCTCAGCATCATGAGAACTTAGTGTAACATCCCATCGCCTACTACATCAAAACTTATCTAATACCAAATATAATTATAGCGTTACAGAACGTGAATTTTCTGCGGTCCTACTTGCCATTAAGAATTTCTAACCATTATTATATGGGAAGCATTTTAACATCATAAAGGATCATGCTTCCTTGCGTTGGCTACAGCAAATGAAGGACCCTGATGAGAGATCAGCCCTGTGGGCATTGAAACTTTAAAATTATGATCTTTTTTATTATTTACTAACTAGGACCAATCCATCAAATGCAGATTGCCTATCTTGGCTTCCCATCTTAAATATAACTGACACAAAAAATGATTGACTCTATGACCTCCTAACCCAACCACATTTATAGAAGGGCGAATCCCTGATCCTCCAAAAGGATCTAGCGAAAAGTTGAGCAAATCTCCAAGTCAAGAACGGTTAATTATGCAAACTTGTGTCTAAACAATGGGCGCCTTATGTAAGACCATCATCTTGAACTGACATCACATTAGAAGGACATTACCAAGTCAGCTATGGGGAATACAGAAAAACTGCCAGTGGCTTAAAACTCAATGTTATTGGTAGGATTGCTTGTTTCTATAGGATGTATTGGATTATTGTCTGGTATGTAAAAGCGAGGATGGGTCTAATCCCCGCTTTCAACATCCAGTGGTTCCACCCTGTGAACCATACCATACTATAGACATTGATGTTGTGAGACCTCTTCCTCGAGCCTCCAATAGACATCATTTCCTTCTACTAGCTGTGGACCATCTAACTAAGTGGATTAAAGCTGTATCGCTCCCCACCACTTCAGAAAAGGATACCACCACACTTTTTGTATAATTGGATTATCACTCAGCATGGGTGCCCTAGCATCATTCTTTCAAATATCGGACAAAATTTCTGCTCAATGCTAGTGATAGATTTAGCCAACCTGATGGGAACCACACAGGTATTCTACACCACCTAACATCCTGCAATTAATGAAATGGTAGAGCGAGTAAATGATATTCTAACTGCAACCCTCTATTAGATGGCTATGACTGACCCCCTTCATTGGCATCAATTTTTTCCTAGTGCTTTTCTGGCCTATTGGATTAGTTACCATCGAATTACTAAGATGTTGCCATTCAAGCGTTATATGGCAGAAATCATCATCTGCCTTCCAAAGTCCAGGCGATGCTTGACCAAGCTTCTCCTGTAGCACCCAAAATCTCTATGTGAAGTATTGCAAATGAAATTTAAGACTTAAGACCCTGGCTTTTATAAGCCTGTCCACCACAAATAGTAGAGAAACTGCTCAATTTAATAATAAGCATAATTCCCTACACACTTTCCAACCAGGTGACCTCGTCCTATTCTACCATCATTGGCCGGGAGGTCATTATCACAAACTGGGCACCAACTGGTTAGGGCCTTATCAAGTCATATATAGATGGGGCAATGAAACTCAATCATAGAGATTGTTCAGGGCACAGTCATAAACCACATACAAAGTCACTTTCTCCATCCGTTTTCCCCTCTGTGCCAAGATATAGAGGGGGGGTATTATCAGTATTCCTACCCAAACGGCATATTTGGTTGCATCAGATGACAGGAATTGATCCTGATCTAACCAAAAAGCCCAAAGTTCTGTTGTGTATAATACCCAACAAAAGTCAAAAATTATCAAAGTCAGAGATCAACCCTGAATGACACAGTTGAATCATGCTAACTCAGAGCTACCCAACCTCAGGGTTAAAACCTAAGCCATGAGACAAGAACAAGCAATTCAACTGAGATAATGGGCTGCCACCAAATCCCTGATACGTTTATTTTAGATATAAGCTTATACTGTTTAGATTTTCAATGAGAAACCTCCACAATAACCCTTATATAGCTGGTTCAAGCTGATACTCTTTATGCTCTTTCTGATTTTTTGCGATTTTAAGTAAAAATTGGTATATTTTAATAGAAATTGCCGCTCCAGATGAAGTTTCTAGAAAAAGACTTCTCAACCATGAGAAGTAAAAACATGCAATCCAACAGCCTGAACCTTCAGATCCCCTGGCCTAAAATTATTGAGGGAAATGAGGTATTACACCCATGCTCCTGACACTTGGTCCAAATTGCTGAAATGTAGGCTGCTCTGAGGGAGCACCAGGGTGCTTTAAAGCACCGTCTGGGAGAATATGAGATGGTGAGCTAGGTCCTAAGTTGGGATGTGCAAACAGAAGTGTTTGTGTGGCTGTCTTACCAACCCTGGGTGAGTTTCAGTGACAGCTGATAAATGTTGTATGAATCCAGCTTATCGATGCTCATTAGTGCTTATACCGCTGGATCCCACAAAGTTTTTAATAATAATAATAATAAATTAGCACTAATAAAAACTTTGGCTTTTTAAAAGGTTTATTAGAAGCGCGGGGTAGAAAAGGAAAAACAATCCCCCTAAATATCTGACCAATACATACATAACTGTATCAAAGGTTGGATTGTATTCAATAGCAAGTTTGGTACAGATTGTTACCATCCAAAATTAGGAAGATATGAAAAAGCAGCCTATTGAGGCTCGGAATACTCGCTTTGCCTTGGCTGTATGACAGATGGGGAATTAACATCTGACATTACATACCTGTGTGATAACAATTTAATGAGCTTCAGCCAATCCCCATCAGAGGAATTTATTTTACCTTGGGGGACCATTGCCACGCCTATAAAAGGGGGGTCCTCGCATAGGTGCATGAAGGGACCTGATGAAGGCGGGGGAGTGCCATTTGATGGATGCTCCAGGGTCTTTGGCATGGTTGGAGTAACCTGACTGCTCAATTTTTGTTTGGTGCTTGAGTATTATTCAAAATCATGTTCTAAAAATTTCAGGGTTGCATCTAGAATCGACCAGGGTCTTTGGTCAAGAAAACCAACATTATTATTATTAAACTGACTCATAGGATCATTGGGTACTTGTAAATGGCTGACATCTCCCTGTTTCAGCTGGTTTCAACTAAAGATATTATTCCTTTGCAGCTGAGAGGGCAAATGTCTGATATCACCCCCTCAATAATGTTGGGGGGAATGAGGCTGTGGGAAACAGCCGTGTACTCGGTTGATGGTGATTCCTGTAGCTAAAAACATTATAGAGTATTCAGTGCCTCTTTTGTAGATGATGGTGTTGGGAACCTCACAGACTGATCCAAGATTACCGCTTCTAGGAGTGATGCAATTATGGTAGTATAATTCCATGTCATACACTTGGAATGTAGGTATGGGGGTTGGGGCTCATTGGCAGCCTGCTCTTCTTTAAATCACCATAATTGCTAAATTAGTCATAGCCTCAGGTTGGAGTTGGATGATATGTTGAGCCAATCTTCGCGTGAATTTTTTGGTTCCTCAACTCCAGAGGAGAATACTTCTTTAACTAAAAGGCATGTATCTCTGGCTCCCGGCCATACAATACATTGAATGAGACATTTTCAAGATCTGGTGATAACTAATATGGTAATCTATAAAGGCACTAGTAAGGATTGATCCCAGTGAAGTGGATCAGAAGAGGCCATTTTGCGTAGGATGGATATCAAGGTTCCATTTGATCTCTCCACAGTTCCGTTGGTAGATGGATTGTTTGTTGCTGAGAAATGTTGTTGATCTCCCATGGATGTGGCCAGGATTTTTACTATTCTGGAGCTAAAGTTTTGACATTGTCACAGAGTAGTACTTGAGGACAGCCATGTTGAGAGAAAACTTTTAGATGTAAAAAGGTGGCTGTGGACTTTGACGTTTGGGCAGGGATAGCCACGGCTTCAACCCACTTAGTGAAGTGGTCAATAGCTACTAGGATAAATCGGCTTCCACTAGTAGTCTGAGGAAGGGGATCTACTACGTTTAAACTGATGGTGTGGAACGGTTGTTGAGGTTAGTTGGTTGATACTAGTATCTAGTCTTGAACCATATTGCTTCTTACACATAAGGTAAGCTTCCAAGGTGTCAAAAATGGCTTCCATCATTCCATCACAATAGTATCGATTCCTAATCCACTCATAAGTTTTTTATTTGCCCCTCCATGACCTAGAGTGTAGTGAGCTTTTAGGATAGCAGGTACGTGTTCTGAGAGCCAAAGGCAAGGCATCCATTTTGCCTCCACCTGCTTAAACAACTTCCCATTATCCACTTTAGCGTTATGGGAGTGCCAGGCTAACATTTTCTGTACATTATTATCCTCAACCTCCCAGTTATCAGGGGGCATTAAAAGGTCATATAACCTTTCCGTCTCACTATTATCCAAGTAAAGGACTGGTAGCTTAGTCAGCCCATCAAAATTCATGTTATGGTTTCCAGCATGGTGTCCAAACTTCATGTCATAATTCTTGAATTTAGAGCCCAGCGAGCAGGTCAACCAGTAGGATCTTCTATGTTCTGTAACCATTTTAGGGATGCGTGGCCAGTATCCACAGTGAAGGTGGTTCCATTTAGGAAAGGGTGGTAGTGCTTTACAGCTAACAGAACAGAAAATCACTCCTTTTCCGTTACACTGTAGCTGCGTTCCGCCTTTGAAAGCATCTTACTAAGATAGGATAAAGGATGATCTACACGGTTTTCGTCCAGTTGGGCTAAGATGCCCCAATGGGATAGTCTGAGGCGTCAGAGAATAAGATGAAGGGTTTTCCACAGTTGAGCCCACTTCGGTGATGCTAAGATTTGTGCAGCCCCAGTGCAGCGGGGCAGTACCCCATGTTTTATCCTGCAATGTTGCCTGCACTGGGTGCACTAATGGGCACACAAAACTCAAAGATGAAGGGCTTATTATAACATGTGTGCCGTAGGATAGGGCGTTGTTGCAGCAGTTGCTTCAGCGTCTCAAAAGCGGCCTTCTAAACCCCCCTGAAAAGTAGTGTTCTTGGTCAATAGGCGGATAAGATGCTTGCCGAGCTGGTAAACTTAGGGATGAACTGATAGTAATATTCCATCGTCCCTAGAAATACCTGAATATCCCTTAAATGTTTAGGGGGAGGCATTTCTGAGATCGCTTCAACCTTATCTTGAATTGGTTAAATTTCGTTTTGAGAAACAAAATGACCAAGGAAATCCATTTCCTTTTGAAAGAAAGTACACTTTGAGGGCTTTGACTTGATATTTGACTGATGTAGCCATTGGAACACCTCCTTTAGGTGATCAAGATGTTCATTTAAAGTTTTTAAGAATACTGTGATGTCATAGAGGAAGACAATGATGCAACTTAATTTCAAGTCTTGCATAATATTGTCCATTGCCGCTGGAATGTTGCAGGTGCGTTGCACAACCCTTGAGGTAATCATGTGGGTTGAAAGAGACCTTCACTGCAGATGAAAGCACATTTCTCCTGGTCTTCAGGGGAAGGTCCATTTGCCAATAGGCGCTAGCTAAGTCCATGGCGGAAAGGAAGTTCAAGCCAGAAAGTTGGTCCAGGGTGTCTTCAATGCAATAAAGAGGATAGTATCCTTTTTCATGAGTTTATTTAACTTGCGGTAGTCCATGACTATCTGATGATCTCCATTTTTCTTTTTTATTAGCAAGAGGGGGAAGATCAAGGGCTTTGAGAAGAAACTAGAAAACCCGCGTCTAGTATCTTCTGAAGCTCAGTCCTCATTTGCTGTTCTTCTAATTTTGACTTGCGATAAGTTTTGACCAAATGGGATGGGCATCACCCACATCTATGGATTGTCACCAGCCCTTCATGTGGCCATAGTCTTTATCTGATTTGGAGAATATATAGCTCTAGTTGATGAGGAGAGTGTGAACTTTTTCCAGATCATTTTGAATCAGCTCATCCAAGATATGGACGTTAGGTAAGGTACATACCAGATTACCATTCGCAGACCCATATCCACAACAGAGCCAATGGAATGAATTTGTCCAATGTACTCCACAGGGACTAACATACCTCTGACAATCTCTTGGTGATTTTTTACTACTATGTCCTTTGAGGTGAGGTTTCTTAATAGCAAAGTAATGGGTCTCTGGTAAGCAGGGTCTAGTATCCCAGGCAATACACAAGGTTCTAAGGGACTAACGCCCTCAATACTTATGAGGTTCAATAAACACTGATGTGGGAATTTGAAGCGTAATTTTCGTGTCAACCACTCTTTATTTACCAGACTTAATCAGTACCTCATCTCAGCATAAAACGGGATACCTTCCCTAGCATCCATTGATTTGGGCAATTTCTTTGTGTTGTTCTCAGAAGTGGTATAAGGCAAAGTTATAACTGCGAAGGGGTATTTGACCAGGCAAGAGTATTCATGCTTGCTGGGTTCTTTATTAGATAAGAGTAACGGGACTTCATAGTTGAGTAATGGTAGGTAACCTTGCTTCATATTGATTATTCCCCCGTACTCAAATTAAACTGAGTGCCAATGAGCATATCATATGCATTATTGTCCAAAACTACAGCAGAGGCTGATAAAATAAACTTCCCAATTCAAATGGGAAGGGAAGAACATGCCCCAATTGCTTGGGTATTATTTTGGCCAACAGTTCCTAATTCTTGCGTGTACTCTAAATCAGGCGCTAGCTTTATCATCTTGATAAGCTTAGTGGAGATCACGTTGACTGGGAAGCCAGTGTCCAAGATGGACAATATTCAGACCTTTTGTTAGATTACTTCAACCTTAGTGAGAGTCCCTCCAAAGTTATGCGACAGAGATAAGACCTCCTTGTGTTGTAAGGTGGAGGTGAGTTTTTTAGCAGTCTCAGCGTAGTTATCCATGATGGATCGTAAGGGATGAACACTCTGAAGAGGTTGAATCAAGCCAGTTAAAGATTGATCACCATCGTTGGCAGTGTCAATTACTTTTGGACGCCCTAGAATTTGACTGAGATACGTTTCCTCAGGGATGGTGGTCTCGTCTACTCATCCATAGTTCAATGATCAGGAACCTCTACCTCTGCGGGGGCTCCCAGTATATAGTAGACAAAATCATCATAACCCCCCTCAGATTCATCCCCAAGGGTATTCTCAACAACTGGCAAGACCATGGAGGTAGGAGAGATGACCAAAGGAGATTGAATAGCCTTAGGGAACGCCTTTACCAGCTTAGTTGGAGGGGTAGGCACAGCAGCTTTAGTGAACTGGTGTGGACATATGTTGTTACTACCTTACAGGGTTTTGATTAATAAGAAGGCGCGGTAACCTTTTTAGGTCGCACAGAGGGAACAGGCTTTGTAGGGAGAATAGGCACAGAAGGACTTACTACCGACTGATCAACTAGCGGTAGATCCCCAATAGTGAGAGCTGGAGTGATCATCTCATCTTCCTTGGTTGTTGCACATGAATGGAAGTCAGCAACGTCTACTAACGCCTCCTTTATATCACGGATATTTTGTAAATGGTGTTTTACTGAGATAATATGTCTGGCTAGAGAGGGCTGAGAAACTAACCCAATTAACAGGGCGGCGATAGCATCATCCAGGGTGAGCATGTTATAGGTTGTTTGCCTTTACGCAGTGAGGTAAAATTGTTCAGCAAAGGCAAGGAGTGATTCACCCTAATAATTGCTAATTTTCTTAAAGGCCTGTTTTTCCCTGAGTAGACTTTGCTTTGATTTGAATTCATCCAAAAGAGCCTTCTTCACCTCTGCAAAGTGTACTAAGGGTCCAGTTAAGGCACTATCCTCTCCTGCGCTAGGTGGCTTAAACAAAAAAGGATGTGTTGCACTTTTTGTTTATCAGTTGTGCCATGCATGGCAGCCTCATAAACGTACAATAAAGTAGCAATGTTTCCTTCATCAGGGGTGTATTTGTCTTTTAGAGGAAGTTTTAAAGGGCGCTGCTCTAACTCTTCAAGACAGGATAAGGCATTGGGAAGTTGCTCCTCAAGAGCAATGATTCTGGTTATACATGGGTACCCTGTAGTGAGCACCATTTTGTAGGAAACCAGTTTATTTTTGCTCGGTGGTGTGTTCCGCTGGCTTGTTTCCACAGATATTTTTTAATAAAATAAAGTTAAATATAAAGCGCTTAATAAAAATTGGGTTTTTATAAATTTTATTATATGTGCGATAAAAGTGAAATATGACCCTTGATATTTGACTGTTTAGTATTTAAAGTACTTTGAGGGTCAAGGGGAATTTGGAAATTTTTTCAGAATAGTTTAAATGAGTCCTAATTAGGAAATATAAAGGAATTACGTATTATAACTCAGAAACTTGCTTCATAGCAGCGGAGAAAAAGAAGAGGAATTTTGGTTAGCCAGGTGTACCTGTGAGGTAACGTTTTTATGAACTTAAGCCAATGACCGCCTGAGAAATTTCTTGCACTTTGGGGGACCCCCACGAAGCTAATAAAAGGGGGGTCCCCACATAGGTGCATTGAAGGACTTTGGGGTGGTGGGGGGAGTGCCTTCAGATGGTAGTCCCAAGGTCCATGGTGAGGTTGGAGTAATTTGACCAGCTGATTTTACTGCTAGTGCCCATACAAATTTCAAACTGGTGTTTCCCTGAGTAATGGGGTTCCACCAAGAATCTTCCAGGGTCTTTTGGCTGATAATCTCAATTTCATCCTTTTTAGTATTGTTTTATGAGCTCATAAGACCATCAGAAAATTGCAAATGGCTGACACTTCCCCTCTTTGGCTGAATTCAACCTAAAACATTCTTATCATTCAGCTGTGAGGGCAAATGTCTGACAAATAGTAAAGGGTAATGTTGTTATCATGGAGATAGAACTGACCACGCTTGCCTTTGGTAGATTGAATTTGAAGGTAGTTAAAATTCAAAGCTCTCAGTTGTAAATGTTGCACCTTAATTTGAAAAACTAACCCATTTTGTAATGCATCTGGCCAGATTAGAGGGAGGAAATTTAAATCAAATTACTATCCATTGTTTGTGATAGATGCGTTCACTAGTTATAACTCTGGGCCTCCTATAGTGAGCACCAAGTTTTGGCTTTTTGCAGTGAGAAAGCTGGATCTCAAGACTTTTATGTGTGCCCATAGAAGTAAGGAATGGAAGTCTAAAAATTTGGGATGGCACTGAAGAGCGGTATGGCTGTAGAGAGGCAATAGCAATGTAATTATGCTGCTGCAGGTTCCAATATGCTGCCAACTATCAGAGTTAAAATAATTATTATCAGAAATTCTTGAAGGGCCGTAGGTAATTATATAAAAATTATAGGTTGAGATATATTATCCGTTATTAATTAAGAAATGCTCAATAACTATAGGATGGGATAGTGCCATGTAGCGTATAGGTTGCCTAGGACATCCATGTTCAGAATCTTCAATTCTTATACAATAAGAAAATCAAGCCATGGTTATCCATTTTGAGCAGCTTATAAAACTATCTACTTCCCGCTATTTTTTGACTTTAGAGTTGAAATTATAGATAATGGGACAGGATTGCATCAAATGACAATTCTTGAACCCTTTTTTTAGTACTAGATGGTCCCAACTTCTTGAACCCTTTTTATTATTCCTTTTCTATTTAAGGGCAGGAGTCTATTAAGTAACAATTCATTATTTTTGAAGGCTCAAATCTGGAGGGGACATTTGGACTTTTATCATTAAAATTTCTAGACTTACTGAATGTTCTCTGGTACAAATTCTAACAGCAAACAACTTGCTTGTTTTGCCAATCCATTATGCACGTTTCACACACATGTTGTTAGATATTCTATGGCCAACTTATCCAGCTTTGACTAAGTACTAGAATTAATTGATATATCTTTTATCACTAACAACTGTTTGAAATCACTGTTGGTAAGTATTAGTTGTTTTAAGTCAAAAATAATTGATGTTGAGCCAATAGATGCTAAGTGCACAATCCCATACAAGATTTTAGAGGAATCCAGATGTTAAAGTATATCCAATAATTAGAATTTTTACTTGAATTGATCTGGCTAAGGTGCCAACTAATCATGGGTGTTTTTGAGGCTGATAAAGCGTTACAACGCTTGTCTTGATGGTATTTTGTAGTTAGCCTTGTCAATGCGACCTGCTTTAGTTTAGTATTTTGTTTCATTACCTAATCATGACTATTGCTTGAAAAGGTTATTATATTGAGGTTTTATAAAAGCACTGCGGCATGATATATTGTTAGTCAGCCCAGAAGGGTCATAATACAGTCATCAATGGATACCACCTAGGTGTATGGATAATAGCTGAGTTATAGCATCACTGATATAATTTTTTGAAGAAAAATTCTTGCCGTTAAATTTTAGTTTTATTAAAGTACCAACTGATGAGTTTATATCCAAGTTTCCCTGAAAGCTCCCTTAAATCTTTAAATAAAGACAGATTTATATTTTTTTACTTCTTCAATGGAAAGGTTGATGGATTGGTTATCCTTGATTTTTTTCTAAGTAACGAAGGGAGGTAAATATTACTTGCCTGTAAGAGGATACCTGAGCGGAGTTTAACCACTTGTAAAAAAACTTGACTGGATGGTTGTCTCCATAAAACTCGCAATATTCTTTACTACAACTCAGTCACCAAACCTGTGGAGTAAAATATCAAAAATCTTACACCTAAAACGTGAATTTACCATGCCTATCCATACCCAATTAAGTGCATTGCAGCATATACCCTAATAATATTGTGGTTTATTTACATACATTCATGAACAGCTGAAAAACTCAGAGTAGTAATTGCCCACCATGCCTCTACCAACTTTAGTTGTAACGGAAGAGGTTTCCATGACCTCACTTGCCATTCAATAATTGAAAATCTTAACCAAAAGAGATTCGCCTCAATCCTTTAAAATAGGAAACCTTGGTATCCCATATATACCGCCACAAACAGTACTAAAAAATAATTTCTATAATTTATGATTTTGTACATTCCCAAAATTTACACACAAAGAGATATTGAGCACATAAAATAAACCTAAAAGGCCAAGGTGCAGCGAGCGTTCATGCCACATTGTTTCCTGTCACATGGAGGGCTTCACAGAGGTGCTCTAAAATGGTGCACAATCAACCTGGATCTAAATGTGGGCAAGTTTTGACAGAGTTTGTGTTATACCAGCCTCTGATCATCTTTTCCTGACGCTCAAAAATGTGTTAATGCCCTTGCAACCTCCTAATGTACCTTTTGTAGGAGGTTCTAGGCAGCCACAGAATCTGGTTTGCTCCTGTTCTTCTTAATGTAACATCCTGATTGCAATCCACAATTGCCATTGTGGCGTTCTGGGACTAGGGTTTACATCATGAACTAATCTTATAAATACGAAAAATTAATTAGTGAATAAGTAGATGTAAGGATGTGACCCTCAAGTGGGAGCTCTGATAAATGCAAAAAGGTTATTATATCAGCAAAATAAATGAGGACATTAGATAAGGAAAATGAAAACATTTCCTCTACCTAATATATATTAGCCTATCAAGAGCTCTAAAAATTATATAATAATATAGGTAGTTGAGCATTAAATAATCTGGAATACAATAAACTTGCTGGCTGGTGGATTGAGAGCCTAAATGCATAGAAAATTGATAACCCATTATGTTTTAGCTTAATTTTTTATTCTGATAGTACCAATTTAATAATTAAGTATTATGGGGCTGTCAGGATTTCAAACATCAACTCAATTGATTTTCTAAGTCCTAACTCAGAAGAAACAATATATATTTTTGACTGTTATATCACCCCCTTAAAGGCAGCTTTCTGGTGAACCCACCAGGACTATCAAAGTAGAGAATTGTTATCAAGCAATATCTCTGAAGGGTTACCTTGTCAGAGGGAAGTTTAAGAGAATTAGTTGGAAATCTTGGGGACCTTGAAAACATCAACGTTTTCCCTGAAGGTATCCTATTATGTGCAAGAGGGCACAATTACCAGCAGCCCAAATGACCCCCCAAAGTTTCCATACTCCTCACTAAAAAGCTAACAAAATATTAAAGAAGATTTGAGGGTTCAGGATGATGCATGATACATTATTGTGGGACTGTCTTGCAGGCTGCCTATAAAGCACAATTCACCAAGTTTAAAGTGACCTGAAATGGTATAATACATGAGGTCCCAAGACCTTGCTCAGCCTCTGATATTTGTAAAACTAAACTGAAAGAGAGTTGTCTTAATTGTTCTTAAGATAGGTAAGTGTTAAAATCCTTAAAAACATCACATTAGTATCACAAAGATAAGTTTATAATTTGCCAAGGTTTGACATTATAAAATATTGCACACAAATTAAAATTGAGAACATAGATATACTAACAGGCAAAGTGTGGTGAGCATTCTTTTCATGTTGGCACCTGTCATATAGTAGGCTTCACAGGAGAGCGCTTCAATGGCGCACAACTAACCCTGGATCTAAACGTGGGCCAAGGTGTGGTGGGCATTCACGCTGTTCCAGCTTCTGGTCATCAACGCTTGCTGTGCAAAATGGGCTATTTCCCTCATGACCTTACAGTGTACCTTTTTAAGAGGGTTCCAAGCAGAACAAATACCTGACCAGATCAGGTTCTACCTGTTGCAACATCTTGATTCTAGATGCAATTAATAACAATAGGGAAAAATTTTCATAGCTATATAAACACTTAATTTTGTATAATTAATTTGGAGAAAAATACCTTAACGTTGAAAAAGCAGACAGGACAAAAAATAATAGCTTTTATTAATTTTATCTCTTCATTATTGTTGTGTTCTTATTTACTGTCTTCATTGAAGACTCATTGTGACACTAAATTACTAGATCCTCCAGGAATTGAGAATCCTCTTAACGTTTTTTATTATCTATCTGTATCAGTGCAACCTCTTTTACCCCATTTCTAATGTGTGACCTCCCAAAATATGTGCTGTGGGGTCTATAATATACTTGTGGTATTGACATTCTCCGTGTCATCTGAACACTATGAGATAATCCCATTTTAGCTTGCTGATATGTTTTTGGCCCTACCTTGGGTGCTTAGTGTTCATTAAGCTGAGAATTAGCACTATATCAATGAGGCAAGTCTCCCTTAGAGTAGGGGAAGAAATTGATTGACGGAAACATCTACATTGGCATAACAAAAATACTGATGAATAGAAATTAGAGGGAATAGAAGTATGATTATCAAATTTATAATAAAAGATCAATAGAAATTGATCTAATGAAAAATATAATCAGTGAATCAATGTAAATTTATAATATCTAAATTTCAGCTTAGTATTTTTTTTCTGACTTCTGGTGGTAGATTGATGAATAGAAATCAACCAAAAAACACAGGCAGCGTGGTGAGGAAGTCTTATGTAATACAAATTTGCTGGGATGCAGGTGGGGCAGTAGTGAGATCTATAGAATGTTAGGGTATTACTAAAGTCAAAGACATATGGTTTTTTAAAACCAATTCTTTGGGTTTTTGTGTGTCCCTTAGGGCACCCAGTGCAGTCAACTTTATGGGATGAAACCTGTGGTACTGCCCCCCGCCACACTGGGGCTAAGTGAACCTAAGCAATACAGATGTGGGCCTGACCGCAGGTGGAGTAACTCACACTACCCCAAATTTGACATATTCTTCATAGTTTGGTATACCAGGTAGCAAAGTCTATATAGCCAGTTCATAGTATGCCTCCCATTCTTTACTGCGAGGAATGAGATCAGAATGACCCCCAAGTTGGACTTAATTGAGGAAAGAGGATTCCCATAGCTTTCCACAGCTATTTCTAGACGTTGCTTGACTATGGCCAAGGAGCTTGTCGCTTGGATTTCTTTAGTGGGGAAGCAACACTAGTTTCTAGCAAGCCATAAACCATACATCATCTCCCCCATATTGTGAACCAGACCCTGAACCACTCCTTGTCTACAAGCAGACTCAGAAGAGCTTACGAAGTCAGGATCTCTGTCCATGCAAATTAACCAGAGAATAACTTGCACCCTGGTCAGTAACTTCATACCATAGGAGAACACTTCTCCAAACAGCATCCGCTGCTAGACACTCCGTGAAGATGTGTTTTGCCAAATATTCCCCTCCACATACCTTACAGGCATACAGAAGGTAATACTCCTTATGCTTAGTCCACTTGCGTAGAGTTGCTCCAGTGATCAAGAGGTTGTTGCGGAGTTGGAATATGAAGTTCTAACCTGGTATAGACCAGCACCCCATAATCCTCCTCCCCCATAGGTCCATCAGGCCATGTCACTTTTTACAAGTGATCTGGGACAAGAACGTCAATAAAAGCTCTCTGTCTTGTAACTTTTGGAACCTAATAGTTGTAAGCTCTGAGAGGTAGACGCCATCTCAACTTCACAACTTTAGCAAGTCCCAAAGGATGAAGATGATTTCCAATCTAGAGTTCTCCAGCATATCTTCCTCAAATGAACACCCGCTGATCCTGCTCTACATGACCTTCTGAACAGTCTTCACTAGCCTCTAATGCAACCAGCGAAGGAATTGCTTTCCTCCAGCAAGAAGGCAGTTCAGTTGCTTCCACAACATCCAATGCCTTCCTTACCAGTACCTTGGACGCATTGGCAAAATTATCTATCTGCTTCCACCCTAAGCACTCTTCATCCATCGCCATCAAGGAGGTTCCCCAGTGAACCACATCAATAAAGTGCTTGAAGGCCTTGCGCAGGTGAGGTTCCATCTCCAGTCCCCAAGCTTCTCCCAAAAGGGGAATTGCAAAGATCCTTTAGATGGTCCACTCTCCACCCTTTAATCTATCCTTGTTGCCTGTCCAAGCTTTAAAGTAATCCTTTCAGTAGCCTGGTAGGTTCCCGCGCTTGAAATGTCTCTTGATTGATTTTACAGCTAACACCAAGATCCTTGTTGGTTTTTCCTTGAAAGCCTTAGAAAGGTAGCCCTCCACTCTTAGAGCCCAACAAATGGACTTTCCCTCTCTGGCGATCCGTGAAATCCACTTCAGCTATAGTGTTTTGATCATACTCTTAAAGTTAATCAGACCGATGCCCCTTTCTTCACCTCCTGACACAAGTTAGAATAACTGGTTTTCGATACTTGTCCCTTCCAGATGAACTGGATCATAGAACTCTGTAATCTTTTTACAGAAAATGCCAGCAGTGGAACAAACCTGGAATGTACTATAATATGGAAAGAATGAAAGTGTTCATGACAGTGGCCCTGTTCAATTAAGTTGTATTGAGCCATTTCCAATTCCATGTCGTTTTTCTAAGGTCTGCTTCAAGTTTGAGCCAGATTTTGTGGAAGTGCCCACTCAGGAATGGGACACCTGAGATATAGAAACTCTCTACTGTTTCCATCCTGGAGATTGAGCTCTTTGGTGGCACATCTATTGTCGCCATTCTACCAATGGGCCAAGCCCTGAATTTTTGACAGATTAACCTTCGCTTTTCTTGCGTTTTGGTACATATTTAAAATGTTAATATACTTTTTCCTCCTCTGGCGAAACAAAAATTTACACATATCATTTGAAAACATTGAGTGTGGATGTCCTCCCTGTTGATAGAAAGTTTCTTCTGGTCCATTTTCCTGAGATCCACTTAAAGGGTCTCTATTGCAAGAACAATTAACAAAGGAAATATAGGGTCTCCCTGACGCACTCCCCTACACACCTTAAAAGGATGGGAAAGGACCCCATTGATATTGACAACCAATGAGGCTTCCCTTAAAAGCTTTAAGAAGCATATACAAGCGCCCTTTGATTCCAACCCTACTTAACACTTTCCAAAGAAACTCATGATTCATTAATCATGAACCTTCTCTTGATAAAGAAACAGTAGCACCCTTCAGGTAATATTGTTTAATGCCCTCTTTCTATAGGATGAAGTATAATAGAAATTGTCTGTAATTGATCGTCCTGGGTAAGCCCATTTTCTCTTTTCCAAATAACGTTTTTCACAACCCCCTTAAGTCAATTGGTTAAAATTTTATTTAGATTTTATAATCAACGTTAGCAGAGTCAAAGGCTGGTAGTTCTCCATGATAGAGGGATTGCCCTTCTTATACAACACCACCACTACGCCTTTCAAAAACGTTAAAAGTTGCACCAGAGACTAGGAGTTGGTTGTAGAGCTCAGCAAGCATTTCAGACATTTCTGCACAAAAAAAACTTGTAGAGCTCAATGATCAACCCATCATCCCCAGAGCCTTGACATTCTTTCCATTGTGTATGGCGTACGAAACCTCTGACTTGCAGATCTTGCTACATAGTTGCTGCTGAGTCTCCTTTGGAAGTGCCCTCAGTCCGCTTTTGAATACTTTGATTGCCTCTGAGCCATTCTCTGAGGGGCCATAAAGGTCCTCATAGTAGACCTTGGCCACTTCAGTCATGTGAGATACATACTTCACCTCAACTCCCTCATCACAAAGCGACATGATCTTTGCCAAGGGTCTGAAAGCCCCTACTGCCTTTTGGAGTAGAGCCACATTACTGTTAGAGTCCTCATCCCACCTAGACTTCCTTTGTTGAGGCGATCCACCATGAGGGCTCCCATCAATTACGCATACAATTCAGCCTTGGCCGTGTAGAAGATGCCCTCATGACTGCATCCTACTTGCAAGTACTCTCAAAGCTCCACTCCAAGTTTCATACCTCAAACGCATGGCCCCTGGCTGCCTCCCAAAGATTTTACATGCCATCTTGAGATCAGTCTTCATCTGCAACCATTTTACTAGTGCTTCAGGCTTCCCCACAATCTGGCTTCTTTATCATCTCACTTTCTTTCTCATGATCTCCTGAAGTGTAGACCACTTCAAGGGTTCAGGTTTCAGTCTTCAGATCCCTTTTCCTGTAGAAGGAACATAAGGGTCACTGATCTGCAGTTCATGTGGCATGTGGTATGAAGCACCTGGATCATGATTTCAAAGGATCAACTTGCAACAACTCAGGAGAGGCTGGGGCACCGACACAAGGTCAATGCAGGAAAAAGGACCCCCTAGCGTGAGTCCACCCAGTCTTTCTCACCTCACCACGACCCACTCTACACGAATCCAGTAGACCAAGGTCAATCATTAAACTGGCCAACCCATGGGCTCCAGGATCAGAGCTCCATCTGCCTGAAGCCCCAATCCTGTCATCCCTAAAGAAGACACAATTCATGTCTCCCCTTAGCACTACTGACCCTATAATGCCTCCCTCCTGGATCCTCAGGACAACCTTCTGGAATAAGGTACTCCTTTCAGAACCATAATTGGGAGCATATAAGCCAGATAAACCAAATTGATTTCTCCCTAAATTATAACATTACTGCCACTGCTCTTCCAAGAACCAAAACCCTTTTGTCCAGCACCTTAATCTTGTCCTCCTACCAGACCAAGATACCCCCTTTGGTTTCTCCTACTCCCACTATCCCTCCACTAAGGATGAGTCTGAGTTTGGTTGATCCACCAAGTGAGAGTAAAATGATTGCTTCAGAGTAAACTGGTAAGACCAATCCTCTTTCACCCCAGGTTTGGACTTAGTTTAAGTGAGGAAGCCGATTTCAATCCCATGTTGTTGCAATCTGAGTTTCACATGCTGCCGTTGCCTGAGGACATTCAGAGCCTGCGCGTTAGCAACTTCATCCCTGATCGCCATAGTTTAGAAACCAAATAGGCTTCAGTGTTAGGATCTGGGGGGTCCCCATCCTCTTCCACACCAGCTGGTTTATTAGGGCCACATTTCTTCATCCCCTTTACAGTAATAGACTGGGCCTGGGGTGGTGGCTGCTTGGTCACAGCAGCCATTGGGATCTTCTCATTGACAGGGTTATCAGTAGACCTCTTCTCTTTGGGTAGAGGCATTGGGTTAGAGGGCATTGTCCCACTATTGCTAGCAGGCAGCACCTCACTCGCCTCTGCCTCTTCCCCTATGGGCCTCGCATGCTTTGTCACACCCACATCACTTAAGCACAGTC